>VZTM01038956.1:56253-69418 GCA_013400555.1 Jacana jacana
AGAGTGGTCAGTCAGTGGAATCAGCTGCCCAGGGAGGTGGTGGAGTCACAGTCCCTGAATTCAAGTTGATTAGATGTGGTGTTGAGGGATATGGTGTAGGGGAGAAATTTATATAGTAGGGCTGATGGTTGGACTCTATGATCCTCAAGGGTCTCTTCCAACCTGAATGATTCTACGAACAGAAAGAATTGAGCAGAAATACACACAGAGGGAAAGCCTGGGCAGATAAGTCCCAATGAATTGCCTTACTCACCCCCTGTGTGTGTTTAGTATTTCTATATTATAATCAGGAGATGGCAGTTCTAGGGTTGACTTCTCCACATTGGGATTAGGATATTTTGTTGTAAAGTCTTTTAGACATCTGTGACTTTGGGCAAGCAACTCAACTGTTCTGCAGCCTGTGAAATCTATATAACCCTTCTGCTGCTTAGCTATAGTTTATGAAGTGTCAGCAGAAATGCTTGGATGTTACTCCAGTGTGGAAGTGGTGAGTGACATAAATATTTTGCTGCACCAGAAAGCACACTTCTGTGAAGGAGTTAACATACTGTAGGTATTAGCTGTACGCTGAGGCTGATGGGAAGCCCTGCTGCCTGGCCTCTGAATATCAGTGTATGATATTTTGTCTACTTTTCTTTTCCTCTACTGAGCTGAGTAACTTTTTTAATGTGTTGCTTTATTGAGCAGCAGGTTCGGTGTAGTTTGCTCTATCCATGGTTTGAAACTGTTGTAGATGAGTTTGTCCCATGGCAGTAGGATGCTGAGGTGTGCTTCTAGACCAGCAGCATGTACTATGGAGGTGGCCTGCATGCTCTCAGGAGGCTGGCGGGCATCATGGGATGCCTCCAGGCATCGCTCTTATCAATGAAGTTCTGGTTTACAATGATAATAATTGAGGGTGAAGTTGCCTCTCCCTGAAATTTGTCCCAATAGTTGACCATTTTTCAAGGAATATCCTAGTTCAAATGCAAATTTGTTGAATATCAGCTTCCAGGTATTGGCCCTTGCTTATCTGTTTAAGAACTACCTCCTTAATTCTTTTCTTTCCCTGCACATGAGATAAGACACGGTTTCATAAGACATTTTCATAAGGACATTTTCTCCGGTCCTTCAGTTTTTTTAATTTTTCTTCCTTTCTGTCCTTCTAAATTTTTCATTATGCTTTTTAGCAAATGGACACTCAAGTTGGAGAGAGAATTTTAAAACGGGAAATGATAGCTTTGTGTATATAATTCAATATACACTATGTGTTACAGTGAGGAATGTAGATGCTAGGAAGGAAACATAAGAAGGTATAATTTAAAATATGCTGCACTCTGCCTCTGTGTTTTCCTGCCTCACCACTCTTTGGTGTCTTTGTGACAGGTAACTTGCTTTTGACTATATCCATGGACCAGATACTAAATTACACTGCTATACATATATCCTTTAGTTCTTGGCTTGGTGAATCTTGGTTATCAGGCTTACCCTTTTAACAAGATGACTCTCATTACATATGAATATCTTCATTCAGTAAAATAAAATGAATCAGTAAGTTTTAGCTCATTAGGGAAAATGTTGCATAAATAAAGAGAAAAAAACTATTTGCTGCTATAAAAATGTTTCAGCGAGTAAATGTTAAATTGGATCTAACATTTAATAACAGTGACATCAAGACTTTTTTTGGTTGTGCAGTACAAACAGATTGAGATGAGGAACTTGGATTTCAGTCCACTGGGGAGTGTAGAAATGTGATGCAATGTCAATAATGTACAAAGGATAAAGATACACATACCATACAACTGTGCTTCAAAAATGCAAGATCCTTCCAGCAATTTAGGAAAATAACTTTTCCTGGATATTTAAAAAAAATGTTTAAGTAACTATAGAGAATAATATAAATGAACCAAGTTAAATTTTGTGCTCAACAGGATGAATCTGTTTCTTCAGAATGTTTAATGGGTTTACAACCACTCTATTAATCTACTATTATTTTCTGGGTGATTGTGATGTTGCAGCTTACTTACTCTTGGGGCTTCAAGTGGGTTTCAGACAATGTCAGAATTCAATGGTCTTGGTATGCAAACCTGGAAACCTTTGCAAATAGCATTTGAGATCAGATGAGGCAATGGGTGTTGGGTAGCCTTGACCTAAATGTGATTGAGGAAATATTTTCAGAGAACGCTCTAAGATCTAAATCTTTGATAACTTTTGCCTGGAGTACTGTCTTACTGAATGGATCCTCTTTATAACAATGAATATGGATGTTGTTTTTGAATGAGGGAAAAATTAAAGTTTTATCAGACATCAAATCCCTGAACAAGGCTCAAGGAATGTGGAAACTGAGGCTGTTATGAGTACAGTCCTTCAGCTTCATGACTTTGGAATAGGTACTTCAGACAGGATTTCTAGATTACAAAAGTTATCCAGGAAGTTATCTGAAAGTGACAAAACAATTCAGCACCCATGTTATTGATTTGATTTGAGTTAATATTTCTCATATTTGAAAACAAAATAAAACAAAACAAAACACAAAGCCCAACCACAAAAACAAAAGTTTGGGAAATAAACCAAATATTAATCCATATAATAATTGAATGTTAACTTTCCCCAGGGGACACAGACACTATAGATGTGTCATCATGCAAATATTTTCCTAGAGTTGATGACAAATTACAAAAGTGCTATTGTTGTGGGAAAGCAGCACATAGATTTCTTACTCGTATTTTTTTTTAGGGGAGGAGAAGTTTTTTTCTGGGAGATGGTACCACAAAAAACTAACCAAACACTCCTTAATAAAACTCAGTGATTGTCACCTAAATCTTGACTGAGCTGTCCCATCCTCTTTTATAAATGGAGTTTTCATCTTGCCATTACATCTCTACTAATTAATTTACCCTCCAAAATACAAAATTATTCTTCCCGTGTGCATTCACAAGGCTTTAGAGTAAGATAGACTGATAGCTACCACTTATTCCAGCTCCAAAGCCTGGAGTCAACTTAAGCCCTGAAGTGCCTACAATTCACATTTGCTGCTGAACAGAATCAATTGATCCTGCTGGCACCAAACAGCTCAGCAGTTAAATTTGTACCGAGACCCCAAACCAGGCAGTGCTATACTTGTGTCACCTGTGAGGTCTGAGTGAGAGCACAGCTGCTGGTGTGAGTCTTGCACAAATCCCAGTGAGGTGGAGAAGGGCCTTCCAGGTGGAATGTTCATCCACAAGACAGGAGAACAAGGCCTTGTGCTGCCCTTTCCTTCTACCCCACTGGCCAAAACAGAATCAGTATGTTTTTTTCCACTCAAGACCATTAACATGGTATATGAACTGGGAAGTCTTCCACTCTGGGCACTGAGAGTGCAGATTTAGTGCTCTCCCTTTTTCCTCATGATTAGAGAACTCCTTTCTGGATTTCAATACTGAGGGTAAAGATCCTGCTCTAAAATGAAGTCTCACACAGCCTAGTCATATGCTCTTAGAGCTGGCTTTGGTCAGTTCTGCCCCAAAATTGTGCAGAGAAAGCCCAGAAAATATTATTTAGGGTCACCACCTCATGTCCTGTGAAAAGCCTAAGGATACTTGACTGTACAGTAGGAGGTATGGCTTGTACCAGAAACACCAACATACAACTATAAGTTTAGATGAGACTCTTACTGGATTGTGTAAGAAAATGGTCCCAAAGGCAGCAGCATCTAGTAAATCTGTCCCTTGCAATCCAAAAAATCCACATTACACACAGAGGGCAAGCTGAGATGCTATATTTTTCAGCTGAATGATAGATCGTTACAGTTCTTAGCAGCTTGTGCTTTGTTAGTCAATAATAGTGATGCTCCCCTTGCCCTCCCCTCAGCTGATTGTGGGAGTTTAAATTTATTCTAGTGAGAGACATAAATCAGTTGTGAGACTTTTTTTTTTTTTGTCTCTCAATGAGTTACTGTCCCTGAACAAAATGATAAATTATAAATTATTTCTGTTGACAATAGAAGGTAACTAAAGTGCTGATCAGATCCCACATCGAGATCAATACAGCATTTCTCAGTAGTCTCTCTTACACATCTGTGCAGAGCCAGCTTCCTGCTATCCCAGAATCAGTTGAACATACAATAACAAGTATCCCAGTAAATCACTGAAATATGGCTTCTGGCATGTTGCTTCATGGATTGTTGAAAGCTTCTGAAATGAACTACCCTCTCCCTAACACAAACTTTTATAGAAGAGGACATCACACTTTTGCAGGCTTAATATAGCTAGAGACATATGCTCCTGTTAGTGATTTTTGGAATAAACAGAAGAGCAATACTCTCACTGCAGCTGAAGGATTGCCAGCAGGTGTGTTCCCACTCAGGGATCTTGGCAGGGTCCTGCTTCCCATCTCTCTGTCTACTTTAACTTGTCCAACCTTTTTCGTTCAGTTCTTGCTCACTTTTCTCTTAATGCCTTCCCTGCCATTGCTAAGTGATGAGTTTTAAAGAACCCAGATCTCTCTCTGTCAGTAAAAGAACTCCCGTCCCTCCCCTCAGGGCCTTCTGGGTTGTGTTTGCCTACACTGACACTATGACCCTCAGCCAGTTCTGTTCTCTGTCTCCCCCTTCCTTCCCTGTGATTGCTCTGATTCGGTGCTTATTCTCTTGATTGTAGCAACACAGGAAAGCATGCCAAAGGATGTGCATCTGGGAAGGTTCTTCCCAATGTCTATGTTTAGGGAGGTAATAGGCAAGTTGTCCCATGAATGACTCCCTGTCTGTCCATGGAAGCTGATAGCCTGAGGTCTTGGTTCTGATGGGCTTCCCCTTCCTGGCTCTACTGCAGCTTGCGGAGTCTTTGCACATACTCATTTGGTCATTGCTTGCCAGATTCCCAAGCGAAGGACACTTTGTGTAAACAAAAATTAGAAGCTGGAGAACAGTAATGAAAATTCTGATATGAAACCATGCTGAGCACAGAAAAGTTTTTGCTGGTGAGAAATACTTGGTTTGTGTCATTGGAACTGCAGGTTTTGTTGTTCCTTAATGGCTGCTTTGTTAGTTTCACACTGGAAGCGGGTGGATGCTGTCTCCTTTGCCTTCCATTGAAGCTGGACGATTTAAATGTTTTAAAGGTGTCCACTGCTTGCAGCTTTCAAAAGTTGAAGTGACTGGCAAACAGAGTCCCTCTATGTATGGGAGTACTCGTGCACTGCCTTCTCTGGAGTCCAGAATACAAATCCCGGTGGTACATGCTGGAGGGAGGCTGACTGCGGAATAAGCAGGAAGAGAATGCTGAGTAGCTTGTTTTACATCTAGATGCTTTTCTCACTCAGCAAAATTTCTTTGGTACAAAGGAATTATACCTAATCTGTGATAATATAGGTTTGCCACATAACAGACCGCTGCTCACTAGAGTGAGACATGCTTATTTTCCTTTCTTTTTGATGGAAAAAAAGATCTAGCTTGCCAGTTGAATGCTTTTTGAATTATTATGTTTTTTGCATGTAAAGCAATAACACAGCAGCCAGGCTGTAAGATAACATGTTCAGTGTGCCATAATCAGATGGTACCAAATGTGTCTTGGTACAACTCTATTAACTTTGATGGGCTTACAGGAGAGAAAAGCACAGACCATTGACATTAAGGGGGAAATTTTTCCAGGATAGAGAGCTGCAATATCTCTATAGGTAATACTGATGTGATTGTTCCATGTCTTGGAGGCACAGTCATTACAATTAATGGAGTGAGTCAACATGATATACTGCATTTTGTCATATGTCTTTTCTTTTTTTTTCATTTAGTAGGCTTATACTACATTTTTATGTGTAGTATTTCTGTTCAAGAGTAATAGCTGTGTTTTTCATGCTCTCACCACTCAGCGTGCAGTCTCTGAATTGAATAGTGGGAGTGTTTCTAAGGAAATAACATTACTCAGGACAGTAACTGCTACAAAATGATACAGGTGGATGTGATTTGGTGCTGACCAAGTCTCGTTTGAACTGTTTGGCACACCTCTAAATTAACTGAACAGATGGATTTTTAATTAGTTCTGTCATTTCATTTTCTGAATTCTTAATATATGTCAGGCTGTATGTCAGGGAGTATTAGCATCAATTTCAAGTGATACAAAAACATTCATAGCAAGAATAAGCTGATAATAACAATAACAAAACATAATTAGAGTACAAATTGGGAGGTCTGTAGCTATGAACACAGTAAACCTGGATTTATGAGACTTCAGAGATTTGTTTAAAATGAAAAATGCATGAAACTTGCTTCAAACCAATTAGTTCTGTGCAGACATAGCGCAGGATTTTATGGCTTCCAGTTAGACCTTGCTCATGTGAATTGGCTGAGAAGATCTGCTGAATTTATGCAATTGATTTATCTGGTTCCACCTGCCCCAAAGAGCAGAAGTACTTGCCTGGGCACTAAAGTGCCTTTTAGCTTCAAAGACAGTAGTAAAAAATTAGTTATTCTTTCCTTCTGACCATCCAAGTGATATTTATGCAAGTGCAAAATCCTTTCTTTGCAATTTGCAGCCAGGCTACTGGGACTGTTTTCATGGGCAAGGAAGCCGCAGAATCTGGTCCAAGAATAGTAATATGGCAGCAAGAATCACACTCCCATATAAATTTAAAATGATAGTGACTGCTGAACACAGATAAAGGAAGACAATATTATATACTTGTTTTATTAAGACAATCTTTCAGCATACTAATGAAGTTGTTTATATGATGGTAGTTAACAAGATGAAGTGTAACCTACATAAAAGGAAATTCCACACAACTGTATAGAAATAAGATGCTGCACTGTTCTTATAGTTTAAGTTACAAAGATTGATTTTTATGCATTTGAAATTTTCCATGGCAAGCTTGGGATTAAAATACTCATTTCCTCCAGATTTATCTCTGCATTTTAAGGGAATACCTTAAAATTATGGCAGGCACTACATCACAAGTGGTATCAACATCTAAGTTAAAGGAAAAAGCTTTAATGATAGATTTCCAAAACATGTTTGTCATTTGATGTGTAGAAAATGGCCAACATGTAAATAGGCCTAATCGGAGCAATAACACTTCCAACTGCAGGATCCTAGAGAGATTAAATAGAAGACACCTGATCAAGGGGATATAATGTAGGCTCTCCATCCCTTGACACTTTTTCAGCAATATTACACGATGTGTGCATAGTAGGAACCGTTTGATTTAATATACAACATTGACTGGCACAACTTATGTATATTTAGGAATAGTTTCCTTTGATGGCTTACAATTAACTAGTTAAAACCTACATAGAAACACGTTGGGTAAAAACCCGTACAATCGGGAAAGTATTTGAGCCTGAATGACTTTAATGATACGTGAGTTTCTACCTGATTTTCTTATTCGGTCTTGGCTCACTTGTCCTTTGAGCCAAATCTCAGCGTCTCAAGACAAGCAACGGATCTTCTGTTCACAGAGCAGGCAATATCCTGGCTACTAAGGAAATACTGGTACAAGTCTCCTCACCGATTCAGAATTGGGGAAAATATCTATGTCTTTTCTGTAGCCTAATTGTAAGGTTACTGGTTCTGCTATGATGTTTTTTGCTTGGCCTCTTTTGCTCTGGCCACTGACACCATCCCAAATATGCTACAACCAGCTCTGTTTTAGTGATATACTTCACTTCAAACAAATGACACTTTACAGGCTTTGAAAAACTTACCCTTGGAAATTTTTCCAGTCAGATCTGAGGCTGAATAACCTTAGTTGCTACTTTACATAGTCAGAGGATGTATCTGGCAGTCTTCAAATGTGAAGTGTAATGACACTTCCCTGAAGATTTCACAGGTATTCAGGCTCTGAGAGCCCTGTGTGCAGGTTACCTTTACTCAGCTGAATGGTCCTAGTGGAGTCTTTTCAGGATCTGGACTTCATAGCTGATGCTTTAACTCATATGGCAGCGCAGGATCTGGTCTTTGTCAGCTTCACCATCCAGAGGGTTTGAGAGATGGAGCCATGCACATGTGTAAGTGGGCTTGGGTGTCTCTGCTACGTCTTTGCAAGGAGCACATTCTGCCTCTGCCTCTTGCTTTCTAGTTTGCAAGGCAATCAGACTCATCCTGAGAGGACCTGAGACAGCCTGACCTCCTCCCCAGCAGATAAATGAATGCTGTTACATTAATGAGGTTGGGACTTTGTGTGCTTTGAGGGGAGAGCCAATGCCAGGGAGACTTTCTTTGGCTGTAAGTAAAACTAACACTGAAAGGCAGTGCTTACAGCCCTCACTTGGAGCGCTGGGCAGGATCTCTCTCCTGTAGTCCTGCTGTCGCCTCTGCCCAGCCTATTCTTGTACTCTGTTTGCCTTTGATTAATGCAGAGATAACAATGACCATATTGACAACATGCTTTGTGACCTGATATTGTTATAGAAAAGCCAGCCAACATTTTTTTTTTTTACTGTAATAAAAGCTTTGTGTATACAAAGACTACGGGGCATTAAATAAAACCAGCACAGACCAGGTTCAAACCAAACAGAGCACTGCCCCATGGCACAGCCTGTAGTTGAGCTGTGAAGTGCCTGGCCATAGGGTGCTGAGGAAACTTGATGTTTGAAAGGAATTGGGCCTTTTGCTGAAAAAAAGATTAATTAAGGTCATTAAATATTAGAAGCACCATATCTGTTTGAGGAAGTCCTTGAAGCAGGTAGCACCTGAGGTTAGGAGAGGATGCTGGACCATTGTCACTATGTACCTCTCTATACTTCTTCCTTGGGCATTAGCTGTAAGCATATGACTGGAGGCAGGTGCTAGGCTACACAAACCTTTTATCTATGTATTTTCTTATGTTTCTATGTATAGTCAAGATCACTGATTTTTTTAAAAAAAAAAAAAGTCTCAGGGCAGAAAAACCTGATATGTTGTCAAAAAAAGGAAAAAAAATTAAAGAACAAACCAAAATCCATATAAGAACATGCCTCCTCTGTCTCTTCTCGCAATCTATTAAACTGTGAGAGTGAAAGGACAACTAGATGTTGTGAAACAAAAGATAAAGGTGAAACAAAAAGGAGACAACAGGTGCTGGAGATGCTTGCCTGCTTTTTTACATTCCCAGTACAATTTGAAAGTGTCTGCATCAGCCTGTTAGCCAGGGCCCTTGATTTAAATTAGCAGACCACTTACACTGTAACTAGCAGTTTTGTGAGGTAGCAGTTGGGACTTGCCACCTCTAAAGAAAGTGGACATTGCTTAGAAGACTGGTACCACATCATTCATGTAACATAAAAGCAGATTCTGAGATTCTGAATAACTGTGTTAAAAGCAGATTCTGAATAACTGTGTTGTGCTAGGCTTAGCACTGTGTTCATTTGCAATTGTCTGAGGCCAGACTGTGAGGTAATAAGATATTTCAAAACTTTTTGTAGCATGAGGAGAAAGATCCTCACGGGACAATAAATACTGGAGGAAGGAAATGTATGTTCATCAATAGAATTCTGGATAAATTGATTTGTTTCGTTCTGTAGCTGGTATTTTGCTGTATTATTTCCTGTTTGTAACAACTGCCAGGTACTCTTGAAAATGTTCATGGGTTCTGGATGACTCATGATTCCTTGACAAAGGTGATTTTTCATCAAATGGCTCTTACCAGAAGTGTGGTGTTTGTTATGCATTAATTCAGTATTTGCTATTTATTTTCTCATTTTTTGTTAAAAATATATATATATATTTAATCGGGAAGCTCAAATATTACCTGGTAACTTAGGGCTAATTGTGAATCACAAAGAATAAGCAGACAAAGTGGAAAAGTTTGCTGACATCAAAAAATACTACGTCCAAACTAGTTGCCAAATGCCTTCCATTAAGGAATATGTTAATAGAAGTGAGCATTTGAACATAAAGAGCTTGAAGCAAAAAAGAAATTGATTCCCAGTTCATATACGTTCAAACAGTTTGCATTAAATACTCTTATGGAATGAGTCTCTTGTTAGATAATCTGGAAGATGGTATTAATGAAAGATATGTCTAAAATAAAAGCAACTTTATATTTGAGCACGTTTCCCCATACACTGTTGCTTCAAGCACAAATGAATGAGACTTTCACAAGGCTGAAAACCTCTTTCTTCTTATAAGGGTGAAGCACAAATGCCAGGTGGAATTCTGTTTTGCTTTGCTTTAATTATGAGCCATGTTGCATAGCTGAAGAATGTACCCAAAAGGAAAAGCTTGAAGCTTAAAATGATTTATTGATAAGCTCTCTACATGTGTTCTGCTTTGTGGGATGCAAATGTTATCTGAGATTTACCCCATGATTCCCTTAAAAGCTTGGCTTATCTTCATGTTAGGTCTGGCCCAAACCATGGGAGGAAGGGAAAGGGGTGAATATAGTTGTTATATTTTGAACACAGTTTATTGGGACTATGCTTAAGGCTTTTATATGCAGAACACTACAAAAGCTGGCATACAGCGTATCCTAGCTAAAACCACAGCAGGCTTACCATACAGTCTCAGTTCCTCCTTGATGTAATCATACCACATGCTATCACTTCAGAAACCTCCCATGTGCCTTTCTGTATTAGTTTCTACCCTTTGCGGGTGGGCTGTTGATTTCTGTTGTGCTCCTTCTTATCCTATAGTCATAGTGACAGGATTTGAGTTCCTTACCCACCAGTATATTTTCCCTCCCTCCCTTCTGCTCCCCCAACTAGCATGTAGCAACATCTCACTTTCCTGAAATGGGCCAAGGCTTCAGAAAACCCCGAATGTGAAGTATCATTATGGGGTACTTTTGGGGCTATTGCTAGAGAAATGCACAAGTGAAGTGACAAAGTGAGGCCATGCCAGATTTTGAACAAACTGCTGAATGACTTAGAAGAGCAAAAGCAATCAAAGTTCTACTTCCAACAAAGCACAAGAAGGAAGTGACCTCAGGGTGTGTTGATTCTGATGCCTGATTTTCTCTCTGCTGCACAGTACCAAGCTGATGATGAAGTACCAAGGATATCCAAAGCAGTTTAGGAAAACCTGATCTTTCAGCCCTGTGATTAATCATTTCTTGTCTTCCATGCACACTCGGTTACCAGTGCTGTGGAAGGTGCTGGTACGCATCTTTTGTCTTTCTTTTTTTTTTTTTTTTTCCCCTCCTATTTGGTGATGAATGCTACAAAATTCAAAATCCTTTCAGTGTACTTCTGCCTAGTAAGAAAAAAAGTTAATGAGAAGTTAAATCTTTCCTCAAGTGAAGAATCAGTCTTTATGGGCATATTTAGAAGATCTGTTTTCTCTATTCCATCTTTCATTTAGAGGCTACCTTTGTGCTCTGGTAAGAAATAAGGCTGCGTGTCACATTGGGAACCTGCCCTTCTGAAAGGAAATGATCTTTTACAGACATGTGCTTTAGATTAGTTTTGCTGTGACAAAGTGGTGAAGCAGAGGCACAGGGACCACAACTCTAGCTGCAATACCCTTTTTTTCCAAATTTAGAGATTTTTTAATAGTGAAGAAGATGTAGCAACTACCACTGCCTCTCACTTATGCCAATAGTGCTTTTAACTGCTGGGATCCCAATGGTGGCAGAGATGTAACTGCTGTCAGAAGGAAAAGGTGTGTGGGAACAGGAAGTAGAGAGCGCTAAGAGTACTTAGAACTGTGATATGGTAGCAGCATAAGATAAGACTTTTGGAGAGCTATCTATCCAAGTGGGAACTCCTAGGGGTCAACAGTCTGTTGGTGAGGATGCAGGAAGATGAAGAGGGGTGTGAAGAGGTCAAATTTCCTGGTCCTGGTTTCCCTGGCCCAAATGATATTTCAAATGAACAAGCAAGGATAGGCCCAGAGAGATGAATTAATACCATTTCTGTCTGCTTCTGAAAACTCCTTCCCTCTTCCAGCAACAGAAATGTGGCTGTGATGCCAAGAACAAACACTGAATCCAAGACTGACCATCATCTGCCAGTGTCTTTGTGTAGGGAACACTTGGAGATTAGAGTAGGAAGCTAAATATGGTATTGAGTGTAACTCTTTAGAGAAAGTTATCTATAGCAGAATAACATTTCAGAAGGTTCAAGTGTTATATATAGGAAAACACAACTTGAAAAATACTACCTTTATTTCTCAAAGTTCTTCCAACTAAAGTCAATGTAACTGTATAAAAGAAAAAATTCTAGAGACATGTTTTTATTATGCTGAGGTAACGATGTTTTTATGTATGTGTGTACAGAGTCACATTCAGATAGAATTCAAATTGTATAAATGAAGCTAAAAGGCATGTTAATCTTGTATATTTTAATTATTGCTTTACTGATTCACATTGGCAATAATGTCTTAATAATTCAATAAGTCTCAATTCAGTAGTTCAGTCTTAAATCTTGGGCAGCTGGTGCAGATTTTAATAGAATTCAGCAATTTAGTCGATATATGAGAGCTGAGATAAGCAAATTAAGATCTACCAGAGATCAGATATAAAATTAGAGACAGTATAATTTTTGATGGGCCATGACCTCAGCAGCTAGAGATTGTCATTTCTCTGTGAAATTAGATGAACAGATAATGAGGCAATTACCTTGTGAACTTTGAAATGATAAACAAACAGTAATGCTGCAGGACAGGCAAAGTTAGTTATTTCCAGCATCTGGAGAACCTGATGCAATTTATCTTTGAATTCCACATAAAGGCTTTAAATCTGCATATATTAGTATACATAAGAGCAGCAAAACCCAACTTTTTTCTCTTTTTCTCTCCAAAGGCATGCACATTTCTTAGTGACACAAATATGAATCAATTTCTTTATATCTGTTTATATCTATTTATAGTAGATTACTAATCACAAAACAACCAAGCTGTCTTATGATTTATGTATTGAATTCAGGTGGGCAAGTAATTAACTTTATCATATTTACCCCACCGATATCTGAGATAAGATACATTTTGTGTTTGCCTTAGCCTTCAATAAAATGACTGCTTTATTTCAGCAGGAAATTAAGAGAATCAGAAAGATCTGAACACCTTTGTACAGCGGCTCCGTGAATATGAGGTCTGTCTGCCTTTTCTTTACCTTGGCCACAAATGTGCAGTCAGCAGACTCGTTCTGAGCTTGTCTTGCTGAAATCTAAGGCATGGGAACGATGCTCTCGTAAAGCTCTGACTGATGGGACAGCTGGCAAAGTCTGTTGTTCCACCCTGGAGGGTGAGAGAAAGATGTTTAGCCACTGCAGCGAAGGATAGGATAGGCAAGTAGACTG
>VZTM01038959.1:0-12006 GCA_013400555.1 Jacana jacana
TGTTCAAATACAGAAAGTTTTTAGAAGATCGCTCAAATAAGCCTCTCACACAAATAGAATCCTGTCCTTGGTGGCTGCCATTCTCAAGTAGCACATCCTCTGCTGATTGCATTATTGTTCCCCCTCCAGTGCCCCTGTGATAGATCTGTTTATTCATACCAACTCTTCCATTAACCCTTAGTTCCGCTAATTTACAAATTGATTTGTATTCGTGTTACCGATTATAAAACTGCAGTCATTATACGAACTGTATAAGCAGGAAAGCTCAAGCACCTCTTATGGAGCAGGACAGACTGTTAGAACTAGGATTTTTTAATCCATTAGCTGAAGGAAGTACAGGTGCAAACTGTTTCTCTCAGTCATAAAAGGGAAAATAATCTTACTCTATATTTAAGTGGAATATGAAGTCACAAGACAGAGCTCAGTTTCCTGTGCATTTAGAATTAACCGGAGATTCCTATAAATAGTTTATATCTCCTTCTCTCCTGTTTTTGAACTCCATGCCTTTCCTGATGGGTCACATGATAAAACCTTGTCCACTGACTGTTAAATGTATTTCTAGACATTTTGTTGAAGAGGAGAGGAGTAGTAAGTAAAAAATAGTTCCAAGTCCTCTCCAGTCATACGCTTCCATTATATTTAAGTCTTGTAAGAATTATGAGTTCATCTAATATAATCTCCTGAGCATCATAAGCCATTAAATATCACCCAGATACTGCTACATGGAGCCCAATTACTTTAATTAGTCAAGAGCACTTCAGTCATCAAGAGAGTATCTCTAATGTGCCACAGGCATAGACCAAAATAGACAAAGATGTCATCAAAGCTTGAGGGTCTTGCAATAACAAGGAATTTCTAGGCGAGAAATGCCCCCAAAATTCCTGGAGATGGAATGACCAACTTCGGCACAGAATGTCAATTTCCTGTCAATGATACCTGAGGAAATTTTGACTTCACCTTCAGATTTGGTGACCAGTTTAATCTTGACAGTAAACTGTAGATATTTTAAATTGGGGCCATTTCATCTACTGTAAAATGGTGTTCTTATTCAATGGTGAAGAAATTTGAAGCTGAGACAGCTTCAGCTCTGGAATCTGAATATTGAACGACTGATGAAGTTGAGTGGTTGGTATCTCTAATATGAAAATCCCTACTAGCCTTCCAGGGTACTGCTTGATCTAGCAGTTTATCATGACAAAGATTTATTTGATAAATCCTAAAAGAAACTACAAATGTGATTTTAAAACCGACTCCTATTTTATCTCAGCTCTCAATTTAAAATGGGGCTCACATGCTTGTAATTTTAGCTCATTCCTATTTCATCCAAATTGGTGAAATTGGGACCATTTATCTTCTGTGAAACATTGGTTTACAAACCCCACTCTGAGCCGGTTTACATTCCTAAAACCAGCTTTATCTCTTATAGTTACTAGGTTCATTTTTACAGTTTTGACTTATCTTTACAAACAAGAACTTGATTTTATCCTAGTTTTCTCTAACACAATTTTTCTGACTCAAATACAGAATTATTCTATCTGTGTTCTTATGCTATATTACAGAGACCCACAGCCTCCATCCCTTTATCAGGGACCTCTTCTCTACCTCCTTGCTTCTTCTTTCTCAGATCACACATGACAGAGTTTAAATGGTGAAATAGGATGTAAGCCACAGAATAATAAAGCAAGGCATTCAATATAGAATTTGNCCCAGGGCAAGTAATTGATTTTTTCTCCTTATAAAAAGCATTTGTTTCGCTTTTGCTAGTCCTGTGAACTAATGTGATCCATGTTATTAATAATGGAAACATTCTCTAGATTGCTTTGTCCACTCGCTGCTGACAGTTGAGTTTGATATCAGTCACCAGATCAATGAATTGCAACAGTGCAAGATACGGGCAATGGAAATAACGTGCCTTGAAAGGAATACATAGCTTGTTAATTGTACAGTGCTATTCTGGGGCAAAAATTTCATTAAAACATCAACATTCTACCACATCTTAAAAAGTTCCATGCTTTTGCAGTTCATTTTAAACCACAGAAAATATCACCAGAAAAAAACCCCTACAAATCCCAAAAGAATTTTTGTCAGCCTGAGAAAGCCTGTCATATTTTAGCAATGAAACAACTTGCTTAGCTACTGAAGCATGTGTCAACAAGATGGAATTCCACTTTCTAAAGTCCAGAGTGCCCACTCAATAGAAGAAAGCAATACATGATTACTACTTAGAGCTTGTGGCGCAATGGTAGCAACTCAGCATTTAGCAATAATAGAAAATGTCTGTCTCGTTTTCATTCCCCTTGCAAAAACTCCCTATACAATATTATGAAACACTCCTGCTGTGAGGTGGCTTCTTAATCTCAGCAATATCTTCAGCTATTACCTTATCATGGCAATGCCTTTCTGGTGGATTTTCTTAAAAGCAAAAATTTAATGACATACGGAACCAGGACAGATACCTGAAATGTAATAACAAAGAGTAACCCTTCAATTTTACTACAGGTACTAGATAGCAGCTATCTCCTATTTCCATTTTAGTGTTTCGCAAATGACATAAAGGTCTCAAGGTCCTTCCCTTTCTGAATTATTCCTCTGTTTTTCAAAACCTCAGAGCCTCCTATTTCTGCTCCTGCTTCAACTTTCATTCTGATCTTAAAACTGAGACAAAAATTCAGATCATTGTGCACACACCTCTTCTTCACCCATGACCTTTTATTCATCTGATTATAAAATTAAAAATATTTTTTTCAGTGCAAATATATTCAAAGATTGTCTTGAATTACCACTACTCATCTTGACCGTCTTTTTATCTTAAAGTATTTTAAAAGGTGTCTATTTTCTTTTCACATATGTTTAAGATTTTCTTGCTACTACTACTGAAGAAGCAAAGCACATCTTGAACCAAACATTTATACCTACACATCTGTTTGAAAATAAAGTCTTTTAGGTTAGTCAGACTTTCAAACATTTTGTTCAGGCAATAAATGTGGAATAATGTGACAAAACCAGACACAAACGGGATAGAAATTGTACAAAGAAAGTACATGCTGATCATGACAATACTTTGCTTAACAGCTGAACTTTACAACAAAAGATTTGTAATTGCCAGACGTGAAAACTGGTTTTCAATTCTAGACTCTTACAAACTATTATGCAGTTAAGCCCCTAGATATAAACCCCTAAACCAAACAATCCTACTCCAGAAGTGTAGAAAGACACACCCAACCAACAAAATCATCATTTGAACTATCAAAATTAAGTGAATAGGATCATATTGCTTGGAGTTTTTGTAATTCAGATCTATCTCCTAAAAAAAAGTATTTTTTCCCAAATATTCAGGATTTGCCTACATACATAATATTGTGCTTATCAAAAACACTACTGAAGATGAAACATACATGCTAGGAAATGCATGAACAGGAGATAGAGAACTGCAGGAAAGAGCCTTGTAAACAACAGGAATGTGTACTGCACTTCTCATGTAACTCTTTCAGAGTGTCCTCTGTTCTACTAAGCTTTTTGAAAAGGCACACAATTACTAATTCTACCAATATGCTGCAATTGCTTTTGACATGTGCTTCCTTACCTACGGAAAAAGAATGAAAGAGGAAATCAATGGGAAAAAAATACTGGGAAGAGTGAAATTGCCTTAGGGATTTTGTCCTATGTAATACAATGGCCTAGGAATTCTATTTATAAGGAAGACACAGTATTTATATCTATCGATTTTTCAGATCTTGCAGTATGCAGTCTTAAAATTTCACCTGTCTTAGAAGAGAACACATCTTTTGTGAAATCTTGATGTGTTTCAATGACATTATGCTTACAGAACAGTAAACATGGTGTAAAAGTGATGAAACACCCCAAATTTTGTGGTCCCTTTACAAGGCTATAAAACTTCCCTTATCATCTCGTCATTGCACATTTAATACACTAAGTTTACATACTCACTTGTGAACTGGAGTTTCACATTAAAGCATCCAAATGCAGGGACATAGAAACATTAATTATGACAGCTTGTTCCTAAGATCATTTAAATTGTCACCCAGACCTTAGGGTAGTTTGAATTGGTCTCAGGACCTCCATGAACCTGGCTATAGCTTAAGGAGTCAAATCTCCTAGTAAAGGAATATCAAACCACAGAGAATCTCTGGAAATACATTATTTTTACTTACATAGACTATGCTTGGAATGATTAAACTCAAGGGGAAAAGATTGACAGAGGCTCTATGGGAGGTGATTGTCCCCCTGTACTCAGCACTGGTGAGGCCACACCTTGAGTTTTGTGTCCAGTTCTGGGCACCTCAGCACANATATCCACAATCTCCCATCTTACTCTGTTCCAAGGGACAGGTCAACTGATATGGTGGACTGTTTATATGTCTATATGGTTGTGGAGCAAGGGCTGGAATGCAATCACACGTTAGTCAGTTGTCATCCCACTGAAAGATTCTGACAGTGGACATTTTGCGTGACAGATGAGCTCTGAGAAACAACATGTGTAGAATCTTTTCAATAAATGGGTAGTATAGTCCCTTTTGAAGCTCCATTCTAACCTGCTTTTAACTCCAAACTTTTCTTTAATATTCAGGAAGTAATATGCCAGTATCATATAAAACAAGACAAAAATGTTTTATTCATAAAGCTTTTGTAAGCCTTCACTACCACAGTTTTTCCTGTACCCAGGCCAGCTGGTACAATATGTACTGTCTTCTATATTTTGTTGCTGCTTTCTCATACTAAATAAGTCAAAATTTTATATCTGAGCAGTAAAAGATAGCAACATAGGTCCGATGCATAGTAATGAAGGTGGAAGAGAGTATAGTGGTAATATCTTGATAAATCAATTAATATATTTACAGCTAATGATATAAAATATAAAAGGTCAGTGAGTGGTACCACAACATGGCTTTGGGTGAGGACTGTTCATAATTATTAAAAAGAAATCTGCACACTACTTTTCAAGTCAAAATAAGTATCATTTTTTTGTTGTTTGTTTTATTTCTTTGCCTGACAGCTTGTATAATGCCTACCTGCAGAGGGTACATACAGGGATTCTAAAATTTTAACCTCTGTCCTCGCCTTTTTGATACAGTTCTGCCTTGATATTTACCAGGCTGTTTGTGGGCCCCACACATAGCTGTTTCCAAGTTTCCTCATACAAAGCAAAACTCCAATCTTTCACTTTCCCAACGGCCATTTTAGCAAATTAAGAGCATTCTATTGGAGCCTCACATTTAGTTTTGACACCAATATCAACAACTCTGCAAAAAAAGATTCTAGTTCCTCATTTCACATAGCAGAGAAAGAAACTGAGGAAGGCAAAATATCTATATCCAAGCCTGGCTTGGTTATCTGTTCATTTTTCAATGCTCTTTCAGATTTGGTTGAAGTTCTTACATGTTTGGGTCTACCTCACACAGTTTTCTTTCTGAATAATGGAATAATTTCACCTCAGTCTCTGAGCCAGTTTATTCTCTATTTGCTTCCTTCTGATTCTCTGATTCAGGGAATAAATAGTTAAATGATGATAGTGTGATGCCAAGGGGGGCCTGGAACTGAAGCTTACAAGGTAATGGGGCAGCCTGTAAGAATAGCCTACATGCAAAGGAAGAACTTGATTGTCTTTGTGAAGCAACCATCTGGTGAGAACCAGCTCCACGGTCTCGAGTCTGTCCAACCCAGTATTTTGTACAAAGGTGAAGAGCACCTGGTGAAGAAGACTATGAGCCTTCCTCCAGAAGACCCACTGGAAGGCAGTGTGCATGCGGTAAGAGGAAGAGACATGACAATGAGTTCCCGGAAATAACTATAATAGTTACACCCATCCCCAGAAGGCATTGTCATAACCCAGCCTATACTAATGAGTATGTGTGCTTTTGTATCATACATGAATGCACGTTTTGCAATAGTGCAATATGGTGTGCAAGTTAGGAGGAGCAATCCCCCTTGCACCCAGCGCTATAACAAACATACCTGCTTTATAACACTCTGAGACTTGTGGAGCTTGTTTCCCCATGCCATCTCCTTTTCTAAAATGGCTACTGAAAACCCTTTTTCATTTACTGTCTCGACTTGCTCTTGAAAAGCTATCTTCCCTCCCTCCTTTGATCCATAGAATCAGTTAATAAAAATTGCCGAATACTTGACAGTTGTTAGCTACTCTTCTACTGCAATTCAGGCCTGAACAATCTGTTTGTTCTGTGCAGTAGACAAATATTTCTCTACAAGGGCTTTTGGGTGAATAACATCATTTATGTTAAAAGTAACTCCTGCTGTTAGCAATATGTTATCAATTCTGACCTTTACCCAAGGACAGAAGTTCAAATATGTCAAAAAGAAACTCTATATAACTAATGTATAGCTTAAAGAATGACACAGGTATTCGTGGAGAAACTCCAGATTCACGTTGTCTTCCTTATTTCTTTGATTACTAGCTTGAACAACGAATAAGTCTCTAACCTGAGCTTCCAGGTAAGCATTTTTCACTACCTTTATTCAGATATACAAAAAGACATCCTTCATCTTGGGCCTTTCTTTGAGCTTATAAATCATTGTATATACTTGTGAGGGGCTCCAGAGCTCTGAAGGGCATGCGTCTGGATTCCACAAAGAAGAGCGGAAGGCCTTCACACTAAATAAGGCCAGGTTTTGTCTGGAAAAAAACCCAACATATCTTAACTTTCTGAATAGAAAACACTTAGAGTGACTACAGAAAATAGAATGGAAAAAAATAGCTTTCCTAACTGTCATACTGTTCTTCCAGGCAGACCCTTACCTTCAGTCATCTTTCTCACAGGCAGCTGACTTCAGTGCTAGGGCCTTCATCACAGAAAACATTCTGCAACAAATCATCCTTGAGGTTATTATGTGGCAGGGTGCAGAGAAAGACTGGAGGACAAGTATTTTCACCCTGTTCCATTATAGGTTCTTAGGAAGGGCCTTAAAATTACCAAAATTTGGCTTCTAGACCAGCCTCTTGCTTCTCATTTCAGCCTCAGTGAATTCTACTCCTTAATGTTCAAGACATCCCACAAACCAAACCAAAGAGTGAGGTTAAACTCAAGGCTGCGGATCTGGTCACCAGCAAGTACAGCACAGAGTCCATAAAAGGAAACAGAGCAGCTTGCTAACCCAGGCAGCGTATCAATCCTTTATGCTATGTATACTTTATTTACAGGGCATTTGCAGATTCAGAATGATGATGAATGAAGCTGCAAAACACAGTTTGATTTTCATGTCGAGGTGGAGAGATGAGTAAAAATTATTTGTGTTTTTAACTTTTTTTAACCAACCCCTAATAGTTCATTCAGATGCATTTCTTTTTGTTTACTCAGTTTTATTTCTTATTACTTTCCTACCTTCTGCTTTATTTTATAGCCCTATGTCTGCTCGGTGAGTCTGGGGAATACTCTGCTTTACATGCACCACTGCGTGGACAGATAGGAAGTTTTACCAAGGTCGACAGATGCTAACCTACTCAAAGAAGACAAGTTACTGCTACTTCCTAGTTCGGCAAACTATTATTCTTCCATGGTATCAGTTTGGGCAACATCAAAACTGCAATAAAAAGTGCATTTTCCACAAGAAAGACAACAGCAAGTGCATGATAATATTTCATAAATACAGATATTTTCTCTTCTCTCACACCAAGCATAGATTTCAGTAACAATGCCAACTATGGAAAGAGTACAAACATCAGTTAGTCACTCTGACTTAACATTTAATAGGTTCTTTTATACAAAGATTTCTCTCTACATATTTCTGTTTCCCCATAACCTTGATCTTGTAAGGTACCATATTTTACTTCTGCCAAAAAAAATCACTGATCCATATGATCTGACCTCTTATCAAAACTATTTTCAAGTGTCATCTAGTTTCTTTTCCAGAAATTCACCATTAATCATGCACTCCCCCTGATCAAAGCAATTTTTATGAGAAAAATTTCTTTTCACCACATATCTTAACATGCATAATCAATATCACTGCAGTGTCACAGACTGGTCATTCTCTCTCTCTTCTTTTTCTATGACCTATAAAGGAAGTTGTTGTTAATATAATAACAAGTGGCTTGCCCAAGATCCTGTTCACCTCTGCTCAGTGCTAGGAGAATAAAGCCAAAGTGGATTTGGATTGTTATTTGTATAGTTCAGTTTCTTACTGTATTTACTCAGCAACTTCTTAAACCAAATAAAGCAAAGAATTCTGGAATGGACATGGTGAAGTCATCCTAAGCCATGGTGCTATATTTAAATTGTATACTGAGCCGCAGTATCCCACTCTGGTAAGAAAAGGCAATTCAGAGTCACTGATGGAAAAGGAGAAAAAAAAAACATTTCCCCGCTTATTCTAACATGGTACAATATGAGTTGTTTCTCACATCATTAGTAGGAAAAATGTACGCTCTTACCCCACAGCCTATTCCATTGCCTGGTTCACATATGATTTTCCTCACTCCTGGCTCAGGAAGCAAACCCGCTCCACAGCCGGGAGCTGGACACAGCACTCCTCCCATCTGCAGCACGCACTCCTCAGCCCCATACCGCTGGTACCGGTTGTACTGCAATGCAACAGATTGGTGTTAAACTTCCAATGGCATGCAACAGTCCATGTCCCTTCCTGTCCCCCAGCCAAACTTTGAGCTTGAATCTATCCCACCGAATCAAGTCAGTTTTCCTAATGTCTCACATGCTAAATCCAGATTATTTGTCAAACATCTAGAACTTTGCAGTGTTGCCAAATGGGGTGTCACTCTACTCCAACTCATTCCGTATTTTCTGACTCGCAGCTATCATTTTAACTACCTGAAAGTTGTGTGGGATTGTAAAATCAAGAAAACAGCAGACTTTTTCTGTAAGTAACCTCAAGAACTCTTATACTGATATAAAAAAATGAAAAAAAAAATGCAGTGGCGCCCTGTCTTTGTAACTTAAAATTCTTCTTTATATCCTCTGAGTATGAGATTTTGCTCCAATTACTTCAGTTTTCTCTTTGGGATTTCTTTAGAGAGTGGTACGGACTGTCAGAGAATTTTTTATTTGTTATTATCATAAATATAGTCCAACAACAGATACTGATAAATGCTGTACGCAGATTGAAAAGAAACCCACAAAAAGTGATAAAGATCTAAAGCTAGAAGTGCAGTATAATATTTTAGACCTAAAGGTTTATAAAAATTGAAATTGGCCAGCCAATTTTATTTTCAAACTAAATGATACTACAGTGATTGGCAAAATAATTCTCTGATTTATATTTATTTCAATGTTAGGTCTAGTTCTTTACCAGGGTCTCCCAGGAAATTTTATCAGTTTTTGCAGTTTTCATCTAGTTCCGTCCTGATAGCCTACAAGGCCATGGAAAGGCCTCTATTTTAATGATAGAGGCACTGACACACAGCAATATTAAATAACATGCTCACTGTGTCCTCACTGACAGAAATGCCTACTCTAAAATGACTGATGCCATTGCAGTAACTTTCCCTGGTCTAACTTACCCTGCTTTCAGCCCGAGATAAGCTGAGCAAGTACAAATCATGCTGTGTACATGTAAATCACATCCACTCTTGGGTTCTGTGTTGGTGCAGTTCCACACCAGTGGCTATATAACCATTGTAAACCAGGCCTCGGATCTGCCTATAAATCTGGTCTACTGTAGAGTGAAAGAAATGAAAGCATTTGGTCCTAACAGCCCAAAGAAAACAGGAAAATCCAAAAGGTCAAAGAGGAAGGGAATAGTAAGAATTTTCTCTGTGAGCAGAATGACTTTATGGTGTGCTAAAGGAACAAAACAGAGCTTTACGTTACAGCACTCACAACAGTATTTAGTGCTTCATAAACTTTTATTCCATAACTGCTCATGAAAATCCTGCTCCCTTTTTTTTTTCTGTTTTTTTTTTTTGACAAATAAAAAATTCTCTCACCAGTGCATACTCTTCTCCAAAGAAATCACACAGAGAAAACTCAAGTGATTGGACCACAACCTAATACACAAAGGATATGAAGAATTACACAGACAGGGTTGCCATTGCATATTTTGTGGGTATATTTAAGAAAATTCTTCTACAAATGTTGCCATAAAATTGTCTTGTTATGCTGGGTTTTTAAAGACAGTATGTGACTTCTTAAAACACTATAATATATAGTCATAAAAGTGTTATATCACAGAAAAAAAAAAAAAAAGTTTACCAAACTGGAGGTATCCACCTTTCTCAGTTAACAAAAAATCTAAACAAACTCCTTTCAAAAGAAAAGTGAAGTTTAAAGGGAAAGAAAGCTTTCAAAATAGCTCTCAGTGTGTGAAAGACAGAAATCCTCAGTTAAGAATCTTGGGTGTGAAAGATGCCAGAATTTTGAGAAATTTAGAAGAAATGTCTGCAAGGTCTCCTTGAATGCAGGGACTCAACAAGTCAGCTGGTGAGTTTTAGTTTTATTGTTATGTTGGAACCTAGAGTGTGGCATAAATATTTAACGTTGGACTCTGTCAATTTTCAGCAATGTTGTGATCTTTGCACTAAATACATGCTCAGTGCTGCTAGCCTTGAACAGAAGAAATATGGGTAACCACAGCTGCAAAACTCTCTGCTGACCTCATTTGTCTTCAGGGCAGAGACTGGACTTGAAGGTGAAGACAGCAATTGTCTTATCCCGTTAAGAGGGAACATTGTGCTGGATGTGGGATCGTTAGCAGCTTCTCATTATGGAGGGTAACGCCAGTGACATTGTAGCTGAGATTCTGTCAGCATTTCCATTATAAATTCTCAGCTGAAAGAAAGGATATGCTTTCCAATCATTAACTTAGCATAAAAGGGCATGAAGAGATTCCTCCTGTCTCCTTTCCATTATTTTTTTTTTTGATACTGAAAAATGGGAGATAGGTAAGATGGGAATCAATCTGCCTTTGATAGAAAAAGTTACAGAAAAGAAATATCCAGTCTACCTACTGGCAAGGTGGACAAAGCCTTCATATTCTGTTCAACAAATTTGACGTTTTGTACTGGTTCAGCATAGGACTCATGCTAAATCAGTATAGCACTCTCATCAGTGACTTTCACACTATAAAAGCCAAGAAAATGATCAATTTGAAGACAGGAAAGATCCTACGAAATGCATTTGCACATCTTGACATCTAGTTACCAGCCTGTTCTCTACTTTCAAAATCCAGAGACATTTATAGGCTATCGTTTTCTAATTTCTTTTTCCTTGTGCCTGCACAGTAGCTCACGTAAAACCCAGCATCCAACTAAAACATGTAGCAGCAGGACATATACATGTTTGCTGCTGTAATACAGTCATATATAACATACGTGAATTTATATTCTTTATTCAGTGGCCTGAAACAAACCGACTCACTTGACATTAAGGGTTCATTTATAAACTGCTTGCAGAGGACCAAAAAATTCACTCCACAGTGATGATGCCTGTAGTTGCACTGGTTACTGGGACTCCCTTTATAATTAACAGGAGAGATAAGATGCAATTAATCTTTTCTCACAGAATTTTAGCTCTTCAAAAAATAAACATCTAACCTAAACAAGTCATACTGGCTCCAAATATATTAAGTGAGAAGAAACAAGATCTCACGAAGGGAATTTATACTGACTTACATCGGATGTCTAAGAATCACCCTATGGAAGTGCTACAGTTGAAGCTAAGAAAAATAACTTAGGCTAGATATCTAACTCATAAAAAGCTGTCATTAAAAGATGAATCTAACTCTTCTGTACATTCAAAATATTTCACAATATCAATTACTCAATTATTATCCATGTGCCTCCTATTTAGAGATGTGCTCATTGTGCGCAAAATGGTTCTGCCTGTTACAAGGAGGAAAAATATCTCCAATTATTTTTAGGAAAAACCTCTTATAAAGTTTAATATATGGGGAACTTGATTGAACTGGCATTCATGGCATCTGATTTCAATTCCTGGCAGCAGCACAGTCTTCCTGTGGTTTTCACGTAAGTCACTTAATCTATGCTTCTCATCAGTTCCCAGTTTGTAAAGAGGGAGA
>VZTM01038960.1:1747-12100 GCA_013400555.1 Jacana jacana
GGGGTCATCATCTGTCCGATTGGTTAAAACCATGACAGATTTATTGGCGCCAAGAGAAAATGTTCTTTCTTCAGGCTATTTATCTTTCCCCAGACTATTGTGTCCACATTTCTTTAGTTCCCAAACTCTGATAATAGTTCCAAGAAAATACCCTTGTCATAGAATCACAAAATAGTTTGGCTTGGAAGTGACTTTTGAAGACCATCTTATCCACTCCCCCTGCTATGGGCAAGGACACTTTTCACTAGACAAGGTTGCTTGAAGCCTCATGTTATGAGCAAAAAACAAATGCAGGTTCCTCAGGGGTGAAGCATGAAACTCAGCAAATGAAAGCTTTGGCTTTATTGAAAGTGTAACATTGCCACAGTGGCAGCCCCAGCAAGTAAATCAATGCTAGAAAAAATGGTGACTCAATGCAGCAGAGCCCTTCTTGAGGGTAAAACTCAAGGGAAAGCACCACAGGGGTGGGTAATAAAACTTGCAGTGATTAACATATCTTACATATGCAATGCCTTGGTTTGCTCATTAACAAACTCTCTGATGTAATGCAGGTGCTGTTGTTGGAATTCCAAGACCTGTAGCTGGCCATCGCATTGGCACCCATGCAAGAGTATGTGCAGATGGGGGGAAACAAACTGTCCTAGATTACCATGACAACAAGATAAGATGTGCTTGGGACTCTACATTCTTGGATGGGGGAGGCTAATTATCTTGAGTTATCAGGCCAAAGTCTTCTTGCGCCAAATACCCCATCCAACCTGACTTTGAACACTTTCAATGATGTGGCACCCACAACTTCTCTGGGCAACCTGTTCCAGTGTCTCACAACTCTCATCATAAAAAATTTCGTCCTTATATCCAATCTAAATCTACCCTCTTTCAGTTTAAAACCATTGCCCCTTGTCCTGTCAGTACATGCCTTGGTAAAGTGTCCCTCCTCATCTTTCCTGTAGGCACCTTTTAAGTAGTGAAACACCAGAATAGGGTCTCCCTGGAGCCTTTCTCTTCTCTAGGCTGAACAACCCTACCTCTCTCAGCCTGTGCTTGTAGGAGAGGAGTTCTAACACTCTGATCATTTTTGTGGTCCTTCTCTGGACTTGCTCTAAGTGATCCATATCTTTCTTGTGCTGGGGCCCCAGAGCTGGATGCAGTACTCCAGGTGCGGTCTCACCATAGTGAAGTAGAGGGGCAGAATCACCTCCCTTGACCTGCTGGCCATGCTTCTTTTGATGCAGCCCTGGATATGATTGGCTTTCTGGATTGTGAGTATACATTGCTGGCTTATGTCCAGCTTTTGATCCACCAGTACCCTCAAGTCCTTCTCTGCAAGGCTGCTCTCAATCCATTCATCCCTCAGACTGTACTGATACTCGCAATTACCCTGACCCAGGTGCACAACCTTGCATTTGGCCTTGTTGAACTTCATGAGGTTTGCATGGGCCTACTCCTCAAGCCCCTCAAGGTCCCTCTGGATGGCATCTTTTCACTCTAGAGAGTCAGCTGCACCACTCAGCCTGGTGTCATCTACAGACTTGCTGAGGATATATTCACCCCCACTTATTGATGTCACCGATGAAGATGTTAAATAGCACAGGTCCCAGTACAGGCCTTTGAAGAGCATCACTTGTTACTGGTTTCCCCTAGGACAGTGACCTATTCACTCTAACTCTTTGGACATGGTCATCTAGCCAATTCTTTATCCACTTAACAGTCCATCCATCAGACCCATATCTCTCCAACTTAGAGGGGGACCAAATCAAAGGCCTTACAGAAGTTCAGGTAGATAACATACATAGAACTTCCCTTGTCCACTGATGCAATCACTCTGTTGTAGAAGACCACTAAGTTAGTCAGCCACAATTTGCCCTTGGTGAAGTTCTGCCAGCTGTTTCTAAACACCCCCCTATTACTGTGTATTTCAACATATCATCCAGGATGATCTACCAGGCATGGAGGTGAGACTGACTGTGCTGAACCTCATCTCCCTACATGGTACCTACATAAACTAAGATTCCCAGATGATGTCTGTTGGATATTAGCTTTGCATGAGTTTCCTTAGCATCCAAGATCAGATGAAGCCAGTGTGGTCTGGCCCTGGTCCCTGTGGTGTCACATAAGTCACCAACTGGCCTGTGGCATTCCTAACTTAATTTAAGTTTGTGCTCCAAAGCTGAGCAGTTTTTCGCTTGAACTCTTTTGCATTCTAAAGAGGTTGTCTAACAATGCTCAGCAGAAGTATCTAAATTAAGAGTTTATCTCTGTTGTAGTAATCTGTAAACTATATGGTATCATACTTCAAAGTTTAAATTGCAGACTTTGGGGGCTTGGCTGTCTCAAAGAATATTCAGTTAGCTACCTGTCATGCTAGGTAAAACACACAGACAAATCCTAATGAGATATCAGCTACAAGCACATGCTAGATCCTAATCCTAAGGTGAGCAATTTCTTTAGTAGAAGACAGAATAATGTGTTTCTTTTAAGTGCCATGAAAACAGTAATTGATTATTAAAAAATACAAACAAACAAACAAACAAACAACAGACTCGTTAGGAGCCTCATCACTAGTAGTTACCTGGTAATAATAACATGGGTCACAACACATGAAGCACTGTATTGCTTATTCTCTGCTCTTGCCCCTCTCTAAGCCTCTCCTGTACAAGCTGGGGATAGAACTGGAGCTGTTGCAGATGCAGACCCTTGGTGTGATGTGGAGTTTTAGGTGTGAGACATGGGACAGCAACGTTTGATCGGAAGTTAATTCCTTTTGCTAAGGTGTTTGAAGTAGTGGCCATACCACATTTAGCTTTGCAGACTTTATTTTTTCTTGGTAGAAAGCAACTACCTGTCTTTTTTCTTATGGTGCACCATGTGCCTTGCTTTAGGTGATTCTGGGAGAGGTCTGACCACCTCCACTTAATCTGACTAGGTGAAGGCAGACGGATCTGTCAGTCCCTGGGTTCTCACTTCTGGATGATTATGATCATTTTTTGTAAAGGCTGCTTTTGTCAGGTGTGTGTTTGTGACAATAATCTTGTACCTAGCATAAAAGCATCAGGTTTCTTTGGCAACTTGGTGCTCCTAGTGAATGCTAGAAGTTGGAGTTGAGTCTCCACTCATGCTGTCTTATAAGCCTGTCTTTACTGAGCTGGATGCACGCCACTAACTTGCCTCTGGAATGAAAGCAACTTCAGAGCTAAAAGGCCTCTGTAGAAGAAGCACTTAAACACTCAACACAAATGCATATACAGGGATGTATTCTCTGCGTATTCTCTTTTTTTTATTTTTTTTTTTTTTTAGTAGTAGACAGCACTGCTGTTGTGTTGGCTGATCCTATACAATGTCTGGTTGTAATGTGAAGAGATCGTAAAAATCTCAGGCTGAACATATGGTTTTCATAATTTGTTTTGTGGCATCTTGTTCTCTCCTTGTTTTGTTTCAAATCAGTCTTTTTTCTCTTTTTTTTTTTTTTCCTTTTCTTTTCTCTTTTTTTCCCCCCCCAAATTCCACTGCTGGGCTATTAATTAATAACAGATATACTTGTTTATGCAGATTCTGACTATTATTTAACATTTATTATTTTGTACCTCCTCGAGGTGCCAGGGCTCTTCTTCCACTTAAAAATACATTTAAGAAATAGTATTTCATCTAATGATTACATTTTAAGTGATTCTAAAAGGAAGAATTTAATGCTCAAATTAGAAATCCCTTTTTTTTTGTTTTCTTTCCAGGAAATGTTGGTGTGTTGTTTAATATTTCATATGTTTCAGGATGCAGCACCCTAGTTATTTACAGTCTTAAGGAATTTAATTTTCCATGTCCATTTATAGGATTATTTGAATAAACAGAATCTGATTGCCAGTGGCTAGAAAGAACTGAGATGATTTTACCAAGGCAAGGAAGCAGAAAAGTGGCTTTACATCACATCACATTCATTTAGCAGCATTTTCTTTACTCCCACCTTCCTGTTCTTTTTTTTTTCCCTTGCTCGTCTGGTAGGGGATTTGTCCAGCCTTCAGCATGACTCCTTTGTGCTTGACCTGACATTTCCATTCCAGAACTACTTATCCCTTGCAAGAGGAAAGTTGTTTCTGGGTACCTTTCCAACAAAAATCATATTGAAGCTAAATTGAAAGCAGCTGGAATTTTGTAGTTTTGGGCACTTGTGTCAGGGCTTGTTGACTAGCATCCACAAGGGATGTACAAATTTCCACTGATGTAATTGTGTTGGTTTCACTTCCAGAGTGTTTCACAAGTGGTTGCTAGAAGGTATGGTGCCTCTTATTCATGTTGTTCATCACTTGTTATATGGGGACAGCCTATGGAACATGTGTTATTTAAAAGCAGAGACATATCTGTCACTAAAGTTTCATTACTTCTCCAGTTTCTTTCAATTAATACTGAGGCTTGGTCTTTTCACAACAAAATGCTAAAAATATTGTCTGTCTCTGTTTAATGCACATCTTTTGCTGTACAAAAACCCCAAAGT
Source organism: Jacana jacana (assembly GCA_013400555.1). Classification (NCBI taxonomy): domain Eukaryota; kingdom Metazoa; phylum Chordata; class Aves; order Charadriiformes; family Jacanidae; genus Jacana; species Jacana jacana. The sequence continues at coordinate 6,234 of VZTM01038960.1, forward strand.
GTCAAATGTTTATCTTTATTGTACCAGCTTACACTGGTTTTCTAATCTCCCCAAAAGCATGCAAATAAAGGATAGTCTTTGAATTATGACACTAATGCATGAGTTAAAACTCACTTTTATCTTCAAATACTGTTCAGTAGCACAGGATTTTATTTCATCCTCTGCATGTCTATAAAGTTAGCAGAGAAGCTAGTACAGTAAATGATGCAATTAATTTCCATTAAAAAAAAGCTCATCTTTGTTTTATTGTGGCTCCAAAGGCAACCTTAGCAGTCTCTTTCTAAGAACAAGGTTCCATACGTACCTACACAGATATGAAAGTTGTGTACTAGAAACCCTAGTGTTTGTGCCAAGCAAGCATCCTCCAGCTTTGCAGGTGAAAACATTAGCTGACTGATGCAAATATAGTTTTAGTTCAACCATTGCACTGAGGGTGTGCAGAGGAAGTGTATATTATTCTGGAGTGTAAGCTGGCATTCTTCAAAACTTGTTCACCACTGCTAGTCTACCTAGCTTGAAGGTCAGTCAGGCCCTGGGCATCAAGATTCACTCAGCACTACTTCTAGCAGTATGTCATTGGAGGACAATTTATTTGGAGACCAGCATAATGCTGCAGCTTCTTCAACTTCATACAGACTGGAAGGCTCTAGGTATTTGGAATGCAGGTAGCATAATTTCATATACACATTCTCATAGTCACATGAGAGAGAGCAAATGGGATGTCACATATTGGCATGGAAAACAAGGTAAGTTGAATCATGGAGATGAAATCATAAAGGTTCACACCACATATATGCACACATAGCAGGAGCTCAGTAGAAAGCAGCTGCAAGGAATCCCAATCCCTCTAGTCCCCCTGCCCCAAAACTGCTGTCGGTCAGGATCCTTTTGGGTTTTTCCAGTCATAGAATCATAGAATATTCAACGCTGGAAGGGACCTCTAGGGTCATCTAGTCTGACATCCCTGAAGTCAGCAGGTGCACTAGACCAGGTTGTCCAGGGCCTCGTCAAGCCTCACCTTGAATATCTCCAGGGAAGGACCTCAACCACTTCCCTGGGCTACCTATTCCAGTGGTCCACCACCGTCACAGTAAAGAACCTATTCCTAATATCCAATCTAAATCTGCTCTTATCCAGCTTGAAGTCATTGCCCCTCGTCCTGTCACTGCAGGCCTTTGCAAACAGACCCTCTCCAGCCTTCCTGTAGTCCCCCTTCAGGTATTGGGAGTCTGCTATGAGGTCTCCCCAGAGCCTCCTCCTCTTCTCCAGGCTGAACAACCCCAGCACCCTCAGCCTGTCCTCGTAGCAAAGGTGCTCCAAACCCCTGATCATTTTTGTGGCCCTCCTCTGGACCCACTCCACTGGGTCCATGTGAAAGGGGGATAGTAATTAAAGTAACATTTTTGCTTTATACTTATAAGAAAGTATATAAGCTTTTAGAAGTAATTTTGGCTGTCTTTTAGAAATAATTCTTTGGGTAAGAGTATGCAGCTGTTAGAGGCTGCAGCTTAAGCAAAACTGAAAAACAACTAAAGGTCGAGATGAGCCGCAGCCTTGAGATAATGGGAAACAAGAAGAACATCCCAGGATGCAGAACCAACTCCCCAGACCTGAGAGCAGACAGGGAGGTAGGTTTGATAAGGAGAATCTGGCTGCACCCACCATCCTGGCTGGGAAAGAGAACAAACAAGAGCTTAGCCTGTGCCAGAGCAAGAGGTGAGAAGTGCAACTGTGAAGAAGACATACAGCCTTCATCTTCATGACCCTCGGCGACCACTACCAAGAGGCACTACGCAGTTGGGAGGAATCTAATTTTAATATGAAGCGGGAACAGGTTATGCATATGTATAGGCGTAATGAATATATGTATCATTGCTGTATAAATGAAGGGCAAGTTGCTGCACTCAGGGTAGCACGTTTGTGGCAGGGAGACCCCCCGTGCTGCCCAGCACTGAATAAACAGACCTGCTTTGCAGCTTTCCATGTTGTGGAGTCTATTTCCGCCCATTACATGTCCTTCCTCTATTGAGTGCTCTAGACCTGCACACACTACTCCAGGTGAGGTCTCACCAGAGCAGAGCAAAGTGGCAGAATCACCTCTCTAGATGTGCTGGCAACACATCTATTGATGCAACCCAGGATGTGCTTGGTTTTCTGGGCTGCAAGTGCACACTGCCTGTTTGTGTCCAGTTCCTCATCCATCATCACACCCAAGTCCCTTTCCTCAGTGCTGCTTTCTAATATCTCATCCTCTAGTCTGTGTTGATAGTGAGGATTGTTCTGGCCCAGGTGCAGAACCCTGCACTTGCTCTTGTTGAACCTCATGAGAGGTTATGCAGAGACATCAGGGTGTTTCATTCTCGCCTGGGTAACAGCACTATGGGGTATCTGTGAGACACCTCTGGGACCTGGCCTGGACCTGGCTCTGTGCTTAGCATTGGAACTACACATCTGACCCATGTTTTGCGCTCCTGTCAGGCTAGCCTATGCCATATCCCTCCTGAGCCCTGGGCTCCAAAGACAGCTCTGGAAAAGGGCTAGGGAGGCCCCATGGCTTTGGGGAACCCCAGGAGCAAAGAGGTCCTACAGTGAGGGTTGGAGGTCTAATGAGATCTGATGGTGGCCCTTGTGCTTTAGTAAGCCACCTGTGATGTGGCCTATTGCAGAAGAGAGGAGGAGACAGAATATCCCTTATAGAACACTATTTCTTGTATGTCAACTTTCCCTTCACAAGTTACATGGAGTTTGTATGCTAACATTCTTGTCTGCCATTAGGCACTTCATGCTTGTTAACTGTTCATTTTTTCTGTATCTCTGAGGGCTCTTCTGGATACTTTGTGGGGTTTTTCTGTCTTTATTATTTGGGGTGGGAGGGTGGGGTGGTTGTCATTCGCTCTTTCCTCCTCTCATACCCCTCACACACAAATCCTATAAAGAATCTGGTCATATCTGGCTTCTCACATGCTGCAGATACTAAGCTCAAATCAGGAAGGTTAATAAGTAGGGCTACGAGGCAGTGTTCAGCAATCTTCTGAGTTGTCTGAAAGCTTGGTTTCTGGAACACTCTCCAGAGTCTGTTGTGTGATATCACCAGCCAGTGTGATACAACAGGTTTAGATGATGACAAATACCCTCTTCTCACAGAATGTCCCTGCCAATAAAGGCATAGACCAGATAAACTGAAACTACTGACCTACTAAACTGAACTACTGAGAGGCACCTACTTTTATGGAAAGGTTAGCTACAAAGTGTGCATGTGAAAAAGGTATGTTAGCTATGGGAGAATATGTATGTTAGTTAGTATGGGAGAATTTAGCGGGATGCACTCTGTGTGTCACACAAGAGGGAAGAGGCTGCACAGCCTCTTTTCTCAGCACCCCTGCCCATCAAGCACATCAAATTAATTGTGACACCACAAGCTCTAACTCCAGATAAAAAAAGACTTGCCTTATCACTGTCGTTTAACGTGACAGTTAGGCTTGATTTTTTTTGTTTGGTTTGGTTTGTAAAGTAACCATACTCTGAAACACCACATTTCATTCATCTTGTTGTATCCACAGAACAATCCACAGACATCATGCAGGGCTGTTCTGACATGCCCTGCCTGATGCAAACACAGACCCAGAAACAAACAAAAAAGACTAGTTTCCTTGACTGATGTATTTTTTTACAAACTGTTTAATTGGACCTCACTGCACAAACTGGCAGTGAGCCAGCTGTGCTAAAGATGGATGAGGGAGCTAAAAGTTTAGGGTTCTGTCTGGACTAGGACTGAGTTAACTAGACAAATTAAAGGGGTCGTTATCACTCCACCATCCCTCGTTAGCGTTTCCTGGGTTCTCCTTAGGGCCACATGGTGGAGCAAGTAGTTCACTGTTGAATCCTCTGCATACATTGTGACTATACTCCTCTGTGTTGGTGAATAAGGTGAATTAACCCCTCAGATGTATCCTCCTTAGCTTTAGGAAGTAATAGCTGTTCATACGTGCACAGATATTCACCTGTATTTACAGTACTGCTGGTTTGCATGCTTGCATGTGCAAAGAGACAGGTATATGTGGCTCAGCAGTATATCCTTACCAAAAAGTTGTTTGGGAGGTTTGATCACTCAGTCTTCTGACTGTGACAAAATCTAAGCAAGCAGGTTATGGTGCAGCTGAAAGTACCTTGCTTTGAAAAAATAACAAACCAAAATGGAAAAATAATCTCCCTAGATCAAAATGGACAAAGCAACTGTGAGCTGTCATGGATTTCAAAGGTGTGCCCTGCTCCAGCACTATTGAAAACTGCTTTTGATGAACAGCAGCAGTATAGCCACCTCAGCACTCTGCTGAGTGAATTTGGAATTAAAAGGGGATCAAGAAAAGAAAAAGAACAGAGGAAAATATTCTGTACTGTTTCTTTGCACCTTGTTCAAGTGGAGGTTAGATGCTACTGTTCTGTGCTGTTGTAATTGACTATGCCAAGTAGATGGCAGCAAAGAATCCTTTTAAGAGGAAAAATAAAAGGAGAGAGACAGTTGGCCAAATCATGGCAGGGTAATGAGCTGAAATCAGTATAAAAGAAAGCATTGGTAACTGAGAACACCCTAGAACTGCTACGTAACTGCATCAAACCATGCAGTGCAATGCTGCAATATGATCTAAATTTTCATCTAACAGAGTTAATTCAGTTGATTAAATCTGATATGTTTGTACAGCTTTGAAAATGGAAATCAGTGCATAAGACTTTCTCACAGCAGCTGACTAATTTCTTTTACTTGCAGTCCTTAAGAATTTTTCACTGCAGATGCAAAATCTTGTAAACTGAATGAAAATATAATGTGAAAAGGTTTGCTGCTCTTAGGCAGATCTTGCAGCACCCTTAGAGGTATCCATGGATCACAGGATGAGATTATTGCTTTACAATTTGAGGAAACGAGAGAAGTTGCCCTAGTGGGACTGAACTGATGTGCTGTATCAGCCTCTGGAGCCTTCCTCTTTTCATGAACTGCTGAAGGGCTATGTGAAGACAGGTCTGCTCTGTCTGAAGCTACCCATTGGGGGGGAACAAAAAAAAAACAAAAAACAAACAAACAAACAAAAAAGACTAAATATATAATTTACTATCCTAATCATTCCCTCTAATTGTGATCTGTACTTCACGGAAATTTAACTCAGACCTGCACACCACCACCATCTCCATCTCTCTTCCTTCCTGAAATGAAACAACTTATCTAAATGCAAATTTTTATTTATGTAATGAATAACATAGGAGAGGGGACAGGAGGGTTATCTACTTTGTTTTTCCTATTTGTTTGTTTCCTCTTTTGTTTGGCCTTAATCAGATAAGATATAGGACACTGTAATCACTTGGATAAGATGTTCTCTTGTCTACTCATGTTTTACAACATGTTTTAAGAATGTATCAACTCTTCCTGAACTATGTATAGTTAAAGGTGACCTTGTTATTTCCTCAGTGCTGTGTAGTGTGACAAATTTGTCTCCATACAAAGTCAGTATGGTAAGAAGCATAAAGAAAGGCTGAATGGAGATTCAGAGATGAGATAAGGTAGCTGCATACTGAGGTTTGGATGACATCTTGGGTTATTACTTTCCTACTTAGAAAGTTATATTCCACAATTACAATGTGGGAATCTGGATAAGAATGCTGTGCACCCCAGCTGAGAAAAGTTTTCCTTCCAAGGAGGGGACGAGAAGAATGAATGGAGTGGTTCAAGAGGACTGAGCAAACCAGATAAAGAGGAAAAGTGTATACCTATTTCAAAAGAATTGTCCAACATCAGTTGTTTATGCATGGGGTTTTACTTTTGCATGATTTTTACCTTAATGATGCATTGCATTATTTCAATGTCTTTTTATAATACT
>VZTM01038964.1:10493-21339 GCA_013400555.1 Jacana jacana
AGGAAGGCAGGCCGGGGCGGAGGCGAGCCGGGCCGGGAGCGCCTTCGGTCCGCCCGGGGATCCGCTGACTTCTTACAAATTTATTTAACATCACAAAGAGATGCTCGGGCCCGCGACTTAACCTGAATGCTGTGGGAAATCTTAATAAATTATGTATGAAGCAGTGGGTCCCTTCTTCCCCTTTGTCAGATACGCAGCTTTTCTTCTAGTAATTAGGTCATTGCCAGAAGAACGCTCCTTGCTTTTTTGCAAAAATGTGTAGCGATTTTTGGAAGACAACATATGCTGCCAAATTATTTCATCCTGTTCGTTGTTTGGGTCAAGGTTTAAAATTCTTCCCGTTGACTTACGTGGAGGACCCTGGCAAGGACTTGTAAGGAGCGTTTCTCATTTGATAGGATTTTCTGCAAAGGATCAGTGCAGCCCGGTTTTGACTTGATGTGGATAGTCATATGCCGAAAGATGCCTTTTAAAGGCGTAGCAAGAAGCACAGCCTCTTGGTTTGCAGGGAAGTCTTTTCAGTAAATTATTGTGCATATATGAATCACACAATATAGATAAATTTCAGTTTTTAGATACCTCCCCCCTCTGCTGTTTATTCTGTTGAAAGAGCTCCTTAATGTTCTTTCTACCTTCTTTTTACTATTTAATTGTTTTTTTTTTTCTGTTACTTCTAATGCAGTTAATAGATTTGTGAATATTTTTTGCCAAAATTACAGTTCTTTGAAAATACACGTAAATGTGTGTGCTGAAAGTAGGTTCCTGGAACCACACTCTTCTGTATTTTTAAGGAGACTTGAAGTAACTGGTAAAATATTTTTTCCCTTTCTTGGTGCTGTTAAATAACAATGGTGTGCAAAAAAGGTTTGATGGAGACAAGTCTAACTTACTGAGTTTAAATTTCTGTTCTATAGCAAACGTGTCTTTAAAACATTTTCTATATATACTGTTATTTTTAGAATCACAGATTTCCTTTCTGTCAGTAGGAGAGGCTTTGGATGATATTAAATTTTAGAACATCAGTTGAAGACATACCATTTGGACCAATTGGTTTCAAAAGGTAAATTGGTGATACTAGAGGTTTGTTCTCTAACATTTCGAAGGTTTGTTATAGTTACTTAAATATTAGAAGACAGAATAGGTGCAGAGGTGGTTTCAACACTTCTGTGAAAGGAAGGAGGGTGACAAAACCACAGTAGTGATTATGATGATTATTATGGTGGTGCTTCTTCCTTAAAAAAGAAACAGTACTGTTTTCCGTAACAAGCAGAGTAGTTCTTGTAAGAAACTGTATTCACACTCTTAAAAATGGCAGCGTGAATAAAAGATCACTTTAAACAATAAATTATTTATGAGTGCAGACATTCCTAAACATCGTTGCTCAAATGCTACCATGATACTTGCCAGAACATTTGTACAGAATATTCGGATACGATGAATGTTCTGATACATGTTGTCGTAGTACACTATTAGTATATCGCAGGCATGGAATAATACAGCAGAATTTGTAAATGCACATGGCTGAAGTCTGTTCCTTCGGCCTCTAAATTCTTAGGTTGGATAGCCATGTGTGTATTAATTCAGTTGGTTATGTGCTTAAGCTGATGAAACGTGACTACTTATTTTTTCATCCATGTAATGAAATCCTATTTAAAATAGGCTATGCCACTAATGATACGCTGTGGCCCGAAGTTATTGCCAGTGAAGACCGAGTCTCCACTAGTGGTTTTCCAACATTAGTGCCTGACCTGTGTGAACGGTTGCTGCAAGATAAATGTATTCTATATACAAGTGCTGAAGGGAACCCTGAAGATAACCCTGATAGGTCACGCAATATGGAGAAATATTTCTTTATTATAAAATAAAACTCTTTGTCTCTCTTTTTTTTTTTTTTTAATTAAAACCTATTTATTTCATGTTTGGGTTTTAATTTATGTGTTCAGTTAAAACCGGAAAATGAAGACCTGTCTCAGACTTTTTGATAGCTTAAACTTTCTAGAACTGAATCCTTAAAAAATTATGAGAAATTTGAAAGTAAACAGGAACAAGTCATATACAATGAGGGAATACACAATAAGCCACAAATAACAAAGATGATCACCGTGAAGAATGAGTGTGCAGGCTGGTGAATCATCCCTGGTCCAATATAAGTTATGATTCAAATGATGTCTGGGCTGCTTTGTGTTCAATATAGTATTTAAATGCAAATCATGTTTCGTATTTTCACAGTCGTATTCTGAATGCAGCATGACTAACCAGCTAAGGAGCTTCCCAACCCAGAATTATAAAGGAAGAAGTGGGGCTTTTTTCTTGGCAGTTTAATAAAAGCTGAACTTTCATAGCCTGAAATATATGACTCCTGGATTTCACTGTTTTTTTCTATTAATAGGAATGAGCTTTGATTGTTAGCATTCTGTACTAAAATCCTAAACGTGGGGTCATTTCTGTTTCTCACACACACACTTGATCCCCATCATACAAGACCTGTAATGGGAAAGGTGAGACACGAATTCAGACCATCATCTTCTCTGTCTTCTTCTTCTGGTCTTTCAAGGAATGTGGAGAGCACGGATCGCTCATTATTTCAAACCTTCATCAGCCAAGTTATGTTTTGGTTAGAAACAACAGATGATGCTTCTGCTTATGGTTGGTGAGTACAGGGCAAGTATTGAATTCAAAGTAGTATTCCAATCTAACAATGGATTTGGAGGCTCCTGCCAAGTTACGGATTCATTTATGGAAGAACAAAACCAAAAGACCTCTCTACCCTGCCCCCAGTCAAAAGGATTTACAAAGGTCAGGTATGGTAACACTTCAATGTTGTAGTCAACTGTCCACAAAGACAACCTTCATGCAGAAGTGGATAGTAAAACTAAGAAGAAAATCCTCTTGATGCAGCCGAGGTTTAGAGAAAATTGCATGGCCTCCTTTTAAATGGACTAACCCTTTCACACTTTGTATTAGGATAAGTAATAACAGTAATGGCTTTTCATCTGGCCCTTGTTTTTTTCTACACAGCTGGAAAACCCAAAAGTTCAGTGTGTACCTAATCTAGAGATTATCATTTGATATAATTTGTTGACAATTTGCAAAAGCAGATATTGAAAAAAAATTTGCTAAAAGGAGTAGTGTTATATAACGTGCAGTTCGCTTTCTCATGTCAAAGCCCTTGTTGCTAAAACAAGCTGATGAAGAGCAGTTTAGTGATGGCTGTTTTCTACTCCTTCCTGCCTCTCTGATGACCTTAGCATACTAATGAAGACCAAACATGAACAGAAGGTACTAGATCTGCTGTTCCACTCAGAGGCAATTCTCATTCTATACTAAGTATTTTCCTAATTCCCTTTAACGACACCCAAAGCTTTACAGCATTTTCAGACTACTTGTTCTGTTGGTGTGTCCACACAGTCCAGATAAGGGAAAACCAACCAAAATAGCCTCTGTTCCAGCTGCTACAGACTAGAAGCTTTGGGGTTTGTTCTTAGATGCAGATGGGCACAGAAGGATTAAATATGCTGGCAACCAAAGTAATTTTAATAAAACATAGGCTTGTCACAAGGTGGAAATAAATAGTTGTTCGGTGTGATGTTGGAGAAGGCAGAAATACAATTTTTCTGCTCTGTCTGGAATGAATCAGGATGATGGGCTTTTACAATCTCAGGCCGATGGAGTGTTTTTCCGTGAGTAGGAAAGCAGAGTATTAAACAGTGCCTGTGAAGGATAAACATTGTGAGGGCCACAAGCCTGGAAAGCTTGCCCCAAGCTGAGCTGGATAAGGCAACCCAGTGCCCATTGGTACTAATTTTTGGTTAAGTTCTTAAACACAACTCTTGGAGTGCTGATTATTTTGCTGATATTTGCCAAAGGACAAACAGAAGGGTATTTACGTATAAACCATTCAACCTGAAGACAAGCGTCAAACAAAATAATGGAAAATATGATTCAGGAATCAGTCAACAGAGAAATTGAATTAATGCAAATTGACATGGTTTGGTATGTGCAAAGTAGGAATGGCCAAAAAACCCCTCGCTCTATCCTCTTGGGCGTACTGATAAAGGTAACTATGAGAAGGGTCCGTTTCAGGCTGAAGCCAGTAAGTGGGGCTGGCTTACCTTGGAGCAGCTGTGCTGGGTGTTTTGCCCCTGTCTGTCAGCCTTGCCCCTCTTTTGGAAATAGCCGTGTAACAGCTGCTGAACCAGTGTGGTCAACGGCCCCACGCAGTAAGTTAAACCGGCACCTACTTCAGATTACCCTGGTAGTGGGGCAGTAATCTGCAGTGGTTGAGGCAGCTGCCACTTGAGCAGCTGAGCCCTTCCCTCTGCCCTGGGTGGGAACCTCGTGGAGATGGGTAGGGCAGACAGCTGGGGCAGGCGCCGTGGCTGCCCTCCCAGCGTCAGCGCGGACCGCTTCCAAGTCGCAGCCCCAAGACCTAGTGCTTCAAAAGGTCTTGGTTTAAATATATTTTAGCCAAACTAAATGGAAAAAACTTATGACGGTATGACAGTTTTTTCTGTGAATTCGGTGTGATATGCCCTTGAACAATTTCCCATGAGTCATGCGGGGAGGAATGACAAAAATTGACAGGATGGTAAAGAATGATAAGGACAAGATGTGCTCAGCACTGAAGAGTTGGGTAAAATTGTGGATGTAGAAAGAAACCGGAGTTCATGGCCCTTTTCAACCTCACTAAATAATAATCTAGATGTTAATGAACATTAGATTTAATGATTACAAGTTCTTATATTAAGAAGATAAACTACATTGTGAAAAATCTTCAGTTACAGAGTGCAGGAGCACATCTTTACTGCTGGTGGTAGTAGAATGTTAAATTCTACTTAATTATTAGAGAGTTGAACATATTATTTACTACTTTCAACAAAGTTCATAATCCATAATAAATTACATGAACAGGGGCCTTAGCTGACATAATTGTTTTTTTGGATTGGGCCTTATTGAAGAAACTAGCTTCACCTTATTTCACTGACTGACGTCTGCAGTAGCTGTCAGCTTATTGCTAACAAAACCCCAAAATAGTAATCACCTTCAGTCAGTTAATGCTGGTGACAGGATAAGTATTTCATTGAAGATTTCTAAAATTGAAACAAATAGGTTGTGGTTAGCTAGAAACATCTAGCTTTACGTGTAGACAGTGCCAGGCCTCTGTCTCTCTTTTGTTAAAAAACACGTTAGGCTTTTATGTCTTAGATTATTCATAGCCTCTGTTCTGAAAAGACATACTAATTTGCTCTACAAAAACGACTTATTAAAAATAGGATGCTCTGGTAACAAGGGTAGCTTTTACAGGTGAAAAAAATTATGGGAGACAGAAATATTTTCATAAAGAGATTTAATTAATATATTGCAAATTGTTAAGTAGAGCCTCTTGAGAGCACTGTTGAGTATGTATGCTTATTGATTTCAGATAAAAAGGCAAAATGGCAAAAAATCCTAAGTTTTCAGAGAATATTGCCATTTTTTTCCTTTGTCTTGGGATTTGAGACTAAAGAGAGTGCATCTTCGTTCCTGATTCCTGGGTATTTGTTACTGATAGAGTTTTGTTAATGTAGAAAAATGCATATCTGAATCTTAATACAGTATGTTTGCATAAATTTAGGCTTCTCATTAATTTTGATTTTAGTGTGTAAAAGAGTTATATCCAGCTTGAAATTCTTCTTTGATGTGTATATCATGCAAAGTGCTGATTCAGTAAAGCATGAAATTTCTTGTCGTAATTTCACCTTACTTAGATAGGAGATGGAGAAGAAACCCTCTTAATGATGAGAAATACGGGTTAGGGAAGTGGAAGACCTAGCTTTCATGTGCTCTAACAGTGAGATAATTAAATTTAAAAGTTCCAGTATTCTGAGAGTATTATTTCTTGAAGTAAATCTAGATAAAGGGGTGTTTTTCATTCATCCCTTCGAATGGTGACCACTCTGCAAAGAAGCAGCACAGTAAGAGCGCAACAGGGAGCTCGACTGAAGCAGAGTAGTGAACTTAGCAAAGGTGTTTTCTCTTGCATGGATCATGCATTTTCCCTTGGGCCAGGTAAAATGTGAAATGGGTATTGGAGGCAGAGTTCTTCCTCTTCTTATCCGCTCCCCCCAGTGTAGCGGTTTCTGTCACATGGGGGGTGTGAGTGTGTAAGGAAGAAGCGTGTCCCCAGTAATCTTGAAGTGGTTCAGGTTCAGGCTAGTGGGTCATGTGAAACTTTTCCTTGCTTTCCTTTGGACTGATTATTCACTACTGCTGTGAATGAGGTGATAATGTGCCTGTGAACCCTGTCTGGCTGAGAGAGGGTCCAGAGTTTGACTCTTTCCACAGGGAAAGTGTTTGGACCACTGAGAAATTAGAAGGAAGGGAATGCATTGATACAGCCAATTTCTGTTGATACCACCAATTCTGTGTTTAATAAAAAATATAAGTAGTTTTTTTGTACTCAAACAATTTGGATCACAAGTCCAAGGATTAGTTTTGGGACCTGAACTGTGATCTGATGTGCCTGGTGTGACACTATGGCTAAAAAGCTATTTCCAGAAGAGAGGCAGATCTTAATTTTTAGGGTGTTAAGTCAATTTTAAAATGAAATAATAGTGTCTTTTGTGAAATGCTTTGGCATTTCATTATTTCTATTGGGGATATGAAAATAAGTGCAGCCTTCTTGTGTATTGAAGGAATACAAGATGGTATTTCTGAACTGCCAAGTCCAGTTCCTTCCTGTACTGTGAGCTAGTCAAGGATGTTGCTGAATTTACAACTTCTAATGGGTGCTGCCAGTCTATGTTGATAAATTACCTAGTTATACACATTTGTTCTGTGTCAGTATTGTGTTTTAATGTAAATATTTTTCTTTCTTAAGCATTTTTCCTTCCCTGGAAACTAAGTTTAGCTGCGTCGTTCCAGCCTTTGTTGTGCTGAGGCAGCAAAGGCTTGCTCATCAAACCTCTTGTATGGGAGACCCTCTGGTCCCCTTATCGCTTAGTGTCTTTCTCCGTGCCCACTTAAATTCACTTTTCTTGCTCATGTCTTTGTAAAACGACTTGAAAACTCAGGGGATGGTGTTTGCTTTCCTTGTGCCAGTCTTGTGTTGGAACTCCCTGCATGCCCTGCCGGCTCCAATTCTTCTGCCCACTCACTGCTTCCAGGTGATGAGATTCCTGCATGAGTGACCTTAAGTTGTTAGAATATTTAATTCCACCCTGATTTTACTTATGTGTTTCGAAGTTCATCAAATTCCATCTGTATTAACTGTAGTCCTCTGACCTTGTGAAGCCTCTTGAATTTATGGAAGCTTTGATGCCATCTCTTGTGCAAAGGTCAGTAATGAAACATGTAAAAATACCTGTCACAGACTACTTTAGGCACAACTTTGCTAACAGCCAGCCTCCAGGCCGACAGTTTGGCTTTCAGCACTTCCTAGACTCTTCTTTGAGCTACTCTTTTTACCCACGTACAGTTTTTCTGCTGATCTCTGTTACAGCTGTGGCTGATTATGTGGCAGTGTATCAAACACCTTGGTGCCGTTGGGGTAGGTGATATCCACTATTTATAAAAAGTACTTTATGCTAGTACTTAACAGGCAGAAGAAAGGAGAATTATCTTGGAGGGCCAGGTGCGTAGGTGTACATCTGCCTTCCCCCAAGAAGTCCAGATGCCTCAGCCAGTGGGGTGGCAGGCGTTGCTAGAAGCAGATGCTTGGTTGCTCACAGTGTACCGATAACGTGAGACTGGCTGCCTTCACTCTGGTTTTCAAGGTGGATGTACTGACCTCAAACACACTTTGACCAAACCTTGCCAGGCTGCCAACAGATACGATATAGGGTTTTTTGTCGGGTTTGGGTTTGTTTGGTTGGTTGTTTTTTCCCAACCCTGCTAAAAGGTTCTCTTTGAAATTGTGGCCATATCCTGAGCTGCCAATGTGAATGCCCTGGCAGCGGAGAGCAGCTGCCAGCCATTGCTGTGATTCCGGCTGGTGCCTCCATGGCAGCCTGGCTCTGCCGGATGCCAAGCCGGCAGGAGTGAGTGTCTGCCTGTGGCAGTGTCGCTTATTGCCCATTTGGCCATCTACTTAACAAAAAAATGAAGATGTTGGATTATCCACTTTGTGGTAATCAGCTAACTCAAATGGGGTTTTTTGGGTTTGTTTTTTTTTTGGGGGGGGGGAAGGAGGGGGTTGTTTTGTTTTGTTTTGTTTTATTACCTGAAAACTCACAGAGTAAAGTTTGACATTTGAATAAATCAGGAAATTGACTCCTAGTCTGAAGCAGAATGCTGTCACTTAGTGGTGATGCCCTACTTCCATGTTATGAACATAAAATACACGAAAGGAAGCTTAAGAACTTAGACCAGGGCAGGGAGAAGAGAGACCAAACCTCCCCTTCAGAAGCGGGATCCTTGCAAGTATACTTAAACTTACTTTGCCTTTAAAATACCAGAGCTATGCAGTTGCTGTCTTTCTACTGTAGCTCCTCCCCTTGTTTAGTTTTCTTATTTTCTTCATTCTGTGTATGCATCTTGTTAATGTGGCTAATTGATTTACATTCCAAATCTGTTGACTGAGAAGTCCTTAGTGTGGACAGAAAAAAAAAAAAATTATCATCACCTGTCCTTTCATACTAATTGCTAATTAAAATAATGGGGTAAAAAGATATTCTAGCTAGGATCAAAATGCATGTCAAATACATCAGTGTCTGTAAATTAGATGTAAATGAAGAAATGCATTATATACTTCAGTCAAAGTGAACAGATTATACCAATATTACAGTACAATACTAATTCATGGCAGCTAATGTGAAAATGTCTTTGCTTGTATCTACTTTTCCTTGGGCTTGTGCAGAATTGTCCATACAGTATATGTTCTGAAAAGAAACATGAAGCAAGCTCTTGGTTTTATTATTAAGAATAGAAACTGTTACTTTCTTAAAAAAAAAACAAAACAAAACCCAACCAAAAAGGAACCATACATGAAATGGAACAGAAGCAATCTGCTTTTTTTTTTAATTGGTGTGGTGTTTTGTTTGGTTTGTTTTGGGTTTTTTTTTGTTACAACTCTCTCTGACAGCTGTCCCCCTTTTAGGTGACAGAGCTTGATAACAAAAGCACAGAATTCACAGAACAATGTAGTGTTTCAAATTGCCTTCATTCCTCTTAAAGTGAGGTCTCCAGTAAAGCATGACCAAATTTTGAAAAAGAAATTTGTTAGGGTTTTGTTTGGGTTTTTTTCAGCTTATTGGTAGCGTCATGGAAATCGTAATTCCCTAAGTGGCAGGCTTCTTCCTTCTCCCATCTTTGGTGATGACAAGTGCTCAGGGCGTGAAGATGTGCTTCCTGAAAAGGAAATAAAGTAGTCCTATCAAATGCACTACAGCTTTTGTTCTTGTTCCTGTCTTCAATGATATATATGCTTTACATTTTGTTGAGTTTAAATTTAGAAAGACTAAGCACAGTTTTTCAAAATTTCTATTTGGGAACTAAAAACTGTTTGACTAATTTTACCTATTTCCTTAGTCGGTGGGAGAGTTCAATTAATATTTGTCTGGAAGAGTGAAGTGGGTTACATAAGGAATTACACAAGCAGTAAGGTCAAAAGCCTGGTGAGAACACTACTCAAAAAGTGCTAAATAGGAGCTTTTAATTGCTTCATCTTTTCCAAAGTACTTCAGTAAAGATGAGGTCTTTTAAAAAACCCTGAGGGTTTTGTTTTTTTTTTTTCCATTTTTTTCCTTTGAGTTACGGGCTGCATACTTAGGAAAGTCCTTCCAAATGACATTGGAAGGGTGACTTGTATGGATATGAAGTGCTAGGCTTCCTTATAATCCTTTGAACAGCAGATGAATAACAAATTGATAGGATCAACTGTAAAGAGCTTCAAACATGGTTAGTCATATTTTAGTTAATTTGCATTGTTAGATGAATAACTTTGATGATTTTTGGTTTGGAAAGTGGGAAACAGCACAAAATTTATAACTTAAGATGGAGTATTTGTTTCTTTCTCCTTTGTAATGGCTGAATAATTGTGATGGTGTTTGAGGACTGTGCTACAATATTACCGAAAATATTATGGGATATCTTGATATTGAGAATAGCCTTTTATCTATTTATTTGAATGTGCAATATGACCCTTCTTGTGTTGAAATTTTTTAAATATGTTTGTTTTAATCTTTATGTCTTGAAGGGTGTTTTTACAAAAGACTTGATTATTACTACATTTTATGCTGTTTTTTTTCCTGTTAAAATTCCTTAGTATTTCCTATTTGGCTTTCATACATGTCCTTTAGTTTGTGCTGTTCCTAGGAATTTTGAACATCTGTGACTATCTTTTGTTTCATAAAATAATTAGGCAGTCAGCATCTTTTAAATATGGTCGATGGTGCTTGTTATCTTTCCAAAAATGTTTAAATGTGGTCTTTTTTCTGCCTAGTTTCTCAGTGTTAGAACTGAAATGCGAATAGTAAGGATGCTTTTTTTTTGATGCTATGATTTTCTTCCAAGTGTTTTGGCTCCGCCTTATACCTAATGCAGTTGTTAATGAACTTCTTTCATTTGCTTAATGATGTGTATCAAATGGAAGCCCACTAAAAAAAGTCTTTGAACTGCCTTTAGTTCTAGTCATTAATAATTTGATTTAATGGATTTAAATTAAATGTTTAAGAAGTTGAATGGTAAGTGGGAAAGAGATAATCTTATGGCTAGGTGAATTTGAGGTTTTTTTCTAAAATGTTTAATATTTTCTCTTACTTTTTTTCAGGGCTGAGGGTAGCCCAGGATGGCCGCAGCTTCATATGATCAGTTGTTAAAGCAAGTTGAGGCGTTAAAGATGGAGAACTCCAACCTTCGGCAGGAGCTA
>VZTM01038965.1:4562-28411 GCA_013400555.1 Jacana jacana
GGGTTTGGTTTTGTTTTGTTTTGTTTTGTTTTGTTTTGTTTTGTTTTGTTTTGTTTTGTTTTGTTTTGTTTTTAATGAAATTTTCAGGTCTTGAAATAGTAATTTATTAGAGTAAAAGAATATATTTTCTGTTTCTTCTGCTCCCAGTGACTTCTGTGTTTGTGGAACAGCCTAAAGATATAAGGAATTTTTCCTTAGAGCAGGTCCCTTGAGCCATTCTGTCACGGTTCTGCAATCTGAATATGCAAAAAAGATGCTTAATTGTTACCCTGCAGAAATCTCATTAATCATACAGGATGCTTTCAGACCAGGATATAGTCTACTAGTTAGTCTGACTCACTGTAAGGGTCACAGCAAGCTACCTTGATTCCTTAGGGAAGAGTTAGGAATGTGTAATTGCTGTGCTGCATAGAAGTCAGGGTTCACTGATCCCTGCATCCTGTGTATGATGCTGGAAGTAGCTCAAGTGCTTCAGAAGTCTGTGTACAGCCCCCATGGGAAATATGGATTAATCTTCCATCTTAAATCTTGAAGTGAAACGATAGCCTGAATACCCATACAAATTTCCAGTTTCTTTTAGAACCTTGTTAAAGACTTGGCTTCAGAAATTAAGCTTGTGACATGAGGACTGGTGCGTTTTACCCCTTCAGGTGACAGGTCTTGTACAGCCCAAACCAGAGGTTAAACTACAGCTGTAGCTCTCTTCCTGGCAGGAAAAGAAGGAGGAATGTTACCCAGAGGGAGAGATCTGGTCCCAGCTATCTGTACAAACTGCAACCATAGGAAAGCCAGCAGAGCTCTACAGCACAAAGTCCACGACACTCTTAGCTACAGTGTTGTTCAAACATTTTGCTTTAAGAAAAGACATGACTACTTTTTAGTTTTTCATTAAATGCAATTTTACTCTGCAAAGTATACTTTAACTTGGAAGTAATTTAGCATCTTTCCTGACTGAGCAGCTCCTGTTCATTGTAGCACTATGCCACATTGTGACCTAAGCCACACACAGAAATGTGGAAGGTTTCATTACCTGCAATCTGCTTTTGATATCACTTGAAATGTTTTTTCTCTCATTCTTTACCTGTGTGGACTCCATGCTTCAGACCTCCTTTGAGTCCACTCTGTGAAAGTGGCAAAATAGTGGGTCCAAAGTTGAATTTACCAGAGTTGAGAGATGGGTGCTAAAAGTATGGACAGACTTACCTGGAAGGCCTCAAAGTCACCAGGGAATTAAATAATTTCCCTGTGTAACTAAAAGAAAGATTAACTCAGGAGGATTGCAGGGAAAATAGATAAAAACAAGTGTTCATTATCTACTCTTGTATTTATTATAAAATGATCTTTTTTTACAGGTTGTTTAAACTTTCATGTCAACATCTATATGTAAGATATAGTTGTGTACCTCATAAATATAAATTACATAACTGAGTATAGAAAACATAACTTATGGAATGTAACATTTTGTAACAAGAAAAATAAATAGGGTAGAACACACCCTTGAGCCTTCATAAACTGTCTCATGGGATGTTTTCCAATAACTTTATGTGCTGTTAATAATTACTGTGGTAAGTACTAGATTGAAAAATCAATCTCCTAACTAGATCCTGTTTAGTAAATTCAGAATGATCTGTTAGCTGAAATTTACACAGTTATGAGCTAAACCCCAAACCTTGTAGGTATGAGTACTGAATCTGCCTAATATACGTATGGATTTCAGTGTAATCAGTCAGATAAGACTGAATACATATCCCATTTCTATATGATTTTTTTTTTTTTTTAAATCTTTCTGCTCCCTTGCATGTTTATATGTGGACTGAAAAGTAAGTACATCAGAGTCAGCATGAGTTATCATATCTTGCCCCTAGAGACAAAGACAAGTGGTGCAAAATGGAAATAACTGCAACTTATTTCCACTGCCATTTTTTTTCCACTGCCACAGCATCAATTGGAGGTTCAACTGTGATCTGTTTCTTGAGAAAATTTACCACTTTTTTGCTAGCTACCTCTTGCTAGCTTTTTTGCTACCTCTACCTACAAAAGAGGTAGGAAGGATTTTGATGTAGTATAATTATTAATAAAGCTGGAAATCTTAAAGCAACTCAGAGGATGACAACTGCATCATTACTTGAAACAAATATTGCTTTTAAATTAAATATATATAAAAATCATATTGTTCAACTGTTCGACATATTAAAAAAAATAACAAAAACATTTAAGAAACTCTTAATTTTTTTATGTAAAGGTAAATGGAAAACTACTAGTAGTCAATAATATAGAGATAAATAATAATAAGTTTATATGGAGAGTTGATGTGTAACCTGAAGTACAATCTCCTAGTTATTCTTCTGTGGGTGACGTGACATCATCTGACATCCAAAGTCATGCAAGCACCATCAGTAAGTTTGCAGATGACACTAAGTTGGGTGGGAGTGTTTATCTGCTTGAGGGCAGGGATGCTCTACAGAGGGACTTGGATAGACTGGATAGATGGGTCAATGTTAATGGCATGGCCTTCAATGAGGCCGAGTGCCAGGTCCTGCACTTGGGCCACAACAACCCCATGCATCGCTACAGGCTTGGGGAAGTGTGGCTGGAGAGCTGCCTAGCAGAAAAAGGACCTGGGGGTGCTGGTCGACGGGCGGCTGAACATTGGCCAGCAGTGTGCCTGGGTGACCAAGAAGGCCAATAGCATCCTGGCTTGCATAAAAAATAGTGTGACCAGCAGAAGTAGGGAGGTGATTGTCCCCCTGTCCTCAGCACTGGTGAGGCTGCACCTTGAGTATTGTGTCCAGTTCTGGTCACCTCCACACAAGAGAGATCTCAAGGTGCTGGAGCGAGTACAGAGGCAGGCAACAAAACTGGTGAAAGGCCTCGAGAATAAATCTTATGAGGAACGACTGAGGGAGTTGGGACTGTTTAGTTTGAGGAAGAGGAGGCTGAGGGGAGACCTCATCACTCTCTACAACTACTTGAAAGGGCACTGTAGAGAGGTTGGTGCTGGTCTCTTCTCGAGAGCAACTAGCAATAGAACGAGAGGGAATGGCTGCAAACTGCAGCAGGGTAGGTTTAGGCTGGATATTAGGAAAAAAAATTTCACAGAAAGAGAGGTCAGTCAGTGGAATGGGCTGCCCAGGGAAGTGGTGAAGTCACCATCCCTGACAGTATTTAAGAATAGATTGGATGTGGCGTTGAGGGATATGGTGTAGGGGAGAACTTTGTGGAGTAGGGCAGATGGTTGGACTCGATGATCCTAAGGGTCTCTTCCAACCTGAATGATTCTATGATTCTAGGTATATTTCTGAGACTATGCATAACATTAGAGTGAAAAATTCAGTTTTACAAGGTGTAAAAATGTAGCATCACACACTATGCTATCCTTTTCATAATTTTTTCTTAACAATTTTGCTCTATTTTTTTATGCATATAATAATAGGTAGGTATAATAATAATAAGTATACAGTAATTAGTATCATGAGACCTTTATGTAAGTATTGGATTTTTTTGTTTGCTTTACCTTTTTCTAAATGAAAACATGATGATAAGCTCAAAAATACATTTATGACCCAGGAATATGTACAAATAAGTAACCTAGATTCACAAAATATCGGTCACTTTGAAAAATGTGTGGTGTGCATGTTCCTGCTTTGTAGAGGCTTATTCTTCAAATGTTAAACAGTTTGACTAGAAGTTCATTCCCCAGTTTAAACCAAGTTATATTTTTGGATTTACTTTGTGTATACGTCTATTCTATTTTTTTTTATTATTCTTCTCCAGAAAATGTCTTTTCCTCTCATGCTTTTGGTGACACTGAGAATGTATCTTTAAATAGAAGCATATTTGCTCAAAAATAATGCTCTTATTAATAGTTTAGTAACAAATGCTGATAGTGTTCATACTATTTTAGAGTGGAAATACATATTGATGGAAATCGTAGAATCACAGAATTGTCTAGGTTGGAAGGGACCTTTAAGATCATCTAGTCTAGTCATTTTATGTTTCCTGCAACACTAGTTCATGTACATTTCTAATTTTCCAAATCAGCAAAATGAATACAATTAGGTATTACACCAACTGCTTGGTAGAATATATTTGCCATTGAAATATGCTATTTGGAGTTCCTCCCTGGCAAGTGCTTCATCACGGGGTTAGTTTAGTTTCAGTGACAAGAAATTAATCTGCACACAAAGAAAGCACAGAGGATATATGGCAGGAGTAACTTGATTAATAACCTGCCTCAACTTCTAGTTCCATCACAGGAGTGCCACCAGCTCATCTCCACAAAGCCAGAAGACCACAGAGGCACAATGGCTGGTGGGAAACCTAATTGCAGATTCTGGAGGAACAAACACTTTGTCTGGGCCCCTCTCAGGTCTGTCCCAGCAGAAACCCATCGTTCCCATGGATGTAGTGGAAGAGCATTTTGGGTTTGCACATGATTTATGGCACATTTCAGGGAGAACCCAACATTTCAGGAGGTATAAATATGCAAAACCAGAAGGATAAGGGTATAAAAAGCATGGTCATTCATAAATAGTTTGCTGGTTGGTATGCTTGCCTGGCCATACTCAGTACCTGACCACCACAGTCTGTCCTATTTCCTTGTTAAGCTCCATCTTCAGCTATTTTTCAGTGAGGGGATCTTTGCTTCATGTGCACCTGTGTATATGGGTGCCTGTGGTGTCAGTAACTGGAGTGAGCATGAGTTTGCAAGTGCGTGGTGACTAGCAAAGATTAAGCCAATGAGCTGGCAAGCAGGTGTAGTGCTCTGAAAGACAAGGGGATATGTGGATCTCCAAGCCACAGCTGTGAGTTGTGAGACTGCCTGCGTATCTCTCTACAGACAAGAGCACAGGCAGTCAGATTTCAGGAGTATGGGAATTCTGGTGGTTTTGTGCATGTGAGAGGGTGTGTGTGTGTCTGTACCAGCAACAGCAGTGGGGCTGTGGCTGTAGGGGTCTGTCCAGGTGCTAGCAAATGGAGAGACTGGGGTCCAGGGACCAGTGATAGGGCAGACTGAGGGTTTGAGCCTCACTGATGGAGAGATTCCCCTCATATGTATATGCACATATATATTTATTTTTACTTGTAGAAGTCCATCCTGAGTAGTCAGGGAGGGTATCATGAGGAGACAACAGGTGCTATCACTGTTCCTGTGGGTGCTGTTTGTATTTTATTTGTGTGACTGTCTGTGTATATATGTAGATGTATATTGTAAATAGCATAAACTTTCTGTCAGGAATGTATGCTCAGTGTTGCTCTGATCAGGGACAGAGTTGGACTAGGAGGAACCTGGGCCCTAAAGACTGCCATACTAGGTCCAGGAGACAAGGGAGGAGGAATCTGCTAGATTCCCAAGCTTCTCTGAGAGGACGATCTCAACAGTCACAATGAAAGAGATTATAAGAATGGACAAGCAAGCCACACAGGCCATTCACTAGAGACATCTTCTCAAGACTGTAATGACTCTTACAGCATCACAACCATATGAGGTGCAAGAGAGGATGTGACTAGGTCACTGTGGCTATAAACAAAAATTTTCATCAGTAATCCTTAGAGATTCCAAAGGCTGCTCTAAATTGTGTCATACATCAAAACTGGATGACCAATGCTATCCCTAAGTATTACTTGACAAAGGAAATGTTTCTCTGGAGACTAGAAGTAGGTCAGGTGAAAGCAGCAATCTAGTCAATCATTACCTTAAGTCCAGATTTATCTCACTTAAGTTAAAGCATTATGTTAGAAACTAGTGGTTCACCCTCTACTTTATGGAGAAAAAAAACCAACAGAACATCTCCAGAGAGCAATTGAGCTGATAAGAAAAAAACCCAAACTTGAAGTTCTTCTTTATTTTTAACTTTGAGGAGGGAATGATGCAAGTTCTGTGATTTAAGTCTGGGTCAGAGCTCTAATTTCTAGGTTTAGTCTAAGTGGTTAAAACACTAAATTACCTTCAAACTAAATGGGAGAGGGGGAACATGCTTGTAAACCTAGGGTAGTCTGAAAGCAATGGAAGTGCAAAGCTCTTACTTTTTTCCTGCTTGTGTCATCAGCAGGAATGCAGTTTTACATTTCCATTCAGTCTGATGGACAGTTGGATGTGCATCTCAGTCATCAAGACATACGGAGTTGTAAAGTCATACCTTATATTTCAAGGGTAGAGCTGGAATATGCCTCTAAAATCTGGTCTGTTCAGATGATAATATGAAGCGCTCTTTTCAAAGGTTAGGGCATGATTTGGGAATCCCTGCCAGCATTCCTCTTACTAGAAGAAATTCTAAAATGCATAGCTGAGCATAAGCCACAGCTGAGTACACAACTGCTGATACATTTACTTATACAGTTAGTGTCCTATCAGTATTTAATTTACAGCTTTATGAGGTGCTCTGTAACACTTTAGAGATAAAAGGAGAGGTATCAAGGTAAAATATTCCATATGCAATTCAAGCAAACAGACACATTTAAAGTAGAAAGGCCAGGGAAAATTGATTTCCAAAACATAACATGAATTTTCCAGGACTTTTGGTACCCCCTTAGAAATTCAGAAAAAATTTACCCTCTACAGAGATCTCAAAAAAATGACTTGTTTTTTGAGTTCTCTTTGTGAATAGCTCTGCAATTCATCACCATGGTTGCACACATCTCAAGAGTCTCTGAAAAAAAGCTTAAGATAACTCCCTTGATTTCTGGTTCTGAGACCCAACAAAGTCAGATCCCCTTGTAAAAAAAGACAAACCAAAGTAAAAAAAAAACAACAACCAAAACACCACCATCAACAATAACCAAAAAACCCAACAACAAACCAAAACCCAAAACAGTTTGCTGCCTCTGAACTGCCACCTAAATCTTTATGGTTCTTTAAAGATTTAAGAGATGTAGATCAATATCGGTATGTTGGAAGAACACAATGAACCGAGATGACAAAATAGAAAATGGAAAATGTCATTCTGGGTAGGTAGTAGGTTTTTTTTTTTGTTGTTTTTTATTTTTTTTTTCCCAGAAAATCAATTAGTAAAGAACCAACAGCCCCCTGGTACTATATTATTCTGACTGTGTAAGTAGGCAGAGAAAAAAATATGTGAATGCAACCATCAACTTGCTATAGGAAACTATTGTAAGACTTTATACACAACTGCTGATTTCAGACAACATACATATGGAACCATTTAGCTTAGAAGGGATCTCCATTAGGCCTCTATTCTATCCTTCTGTTCAAGGCAGGGCCACTTTTGAATTCAGACCAGTTTACACAGTGGCTTGTCCAGCTGAATCTTGAAAGTGGCCATTGAGGGAGACTGAATCTCAATTTGTGGAGCGTGCTCCAGTGTTTGCCCTCATGGGGAATAGTTTCCTCCTTATATCTGCTCTGAATCTTCCCTGTTTCAGTTTATAACCCTTCATTCTCCCACCATGCTGTGAGGAACTTGGCTCCATCTTCTCCATGCCCATGATGTGGACAGGGAGCTGCTATGTTACACTTCCACGCAGGAATATACCCACCTCTTGCACATACACACACACTCACACATGCAACCAAGTTCTGGTTCCTCAGTCTCTCTTTACAGGACAAGTCCTCCAGCCCTGACCAGTTTGTTTTCCCCCTCCTGATCTTGCTCCAGTAGGTTGATGTCTGTCTTGTACTGAGGGGGTAGGGCAAAATCAGACTCAGTAATACTGATATGTTTTAACAAGAACTGAGTATGGGAAATAATCACTTCCCTCAATCTAGCAGCCATGCTCCTGTTGATACAGTCCAGGATGCTTTCAGAGTGCACTACTGACTCCTGCTCAGCTAACCATCCACCGGGACCTCTAGGTTTCAGCTTTCAGCTAGAACAGCTGCCCAGTCAGACACATTCCCAGCTTATCCTACTGGAAGGGACTGGTCTACCCCCCGTGCAGAAATCTGCCTTTATATAGATATATATATTGCCATATATAGAACTTATCAAGAAGGAAATATCCTAAGCATACTTGTTTGATAGATTCCAAAGTTGAAGGATAGTTTTAAATAATAAATTGAAGAGTTGAGAAGTTCCTAAGCTAGAATACTTTCCATCTTCTTGAGCAGTAGATCACAACACATCACTAGATCCTACCCCCAAATTCTGTATCTTGAGTAAATTAAAAGCTTTTTTTTTTTCCTTGCTTCATCACTTCCAGACTTTTGTAATTCAGATATTAGGTAGCTATGAAAAGAAAAAATATTTTTCTGACACATGCATTAGTCACTGCAGATTGCAAGTGACTTTTGGCATATAGCAACAACAAATAATATTAAGAAAAATGTTTTCCAAAAGTTATTATAATTAATTGGCATAATCTAAATAACAACAGCTTGATGAGATACTGCATGAGCACAAAACAAGTGTCTAACAAGTTATGTCATTAATAACAAAGTAAAACTGAAACTTGATGGATTAAAATCATGCCTCTACTTTCATTAAAAGCCATTTCAAAAAGATTTAAATAGGTACTTATCTAAAGACTTAAGAGTAAAACACAAAAGCCTAAGAGTTTACTTGGTTCACATAATTCAGGCAAAGAATCAACTGGCTTTTTGTTGCAACTGACTTTCCCAGTCTTATATTATATTTTTTAAAAAAAATGCAAATTCCAGATTTTAGACACATTATGTTTTCATGCAAGAAGAAAGACAATACTGTGTACAACACAAAGATTCTTGACTATGATGTCAAAATGCACTGATATTAAAGCATTAGTTCTAGCTGGACTTAGCTGACATATTTCATTCAAGTTCTGCTGTTAAGACATCTATCGCTAGATGGTCACTTGGGAGAAAAAGACAAAGAAAATCAGAAGAACCAGGTTAGTCATTCAATTACAGATTGTGTATAATTTACAATAGTAAGACTGCAATAATTTATGCTTTAGAACCAAGATAATTTGATCTGGATACACTGTTTCTGAGGAGAAAACCAAACCAAACAATAGCAATAGTTACAGTACCTAAAATAATCTTGGTACTTTATAACTTCTAGTAATTATCACTTTGTCAGCTGTATACAAATGACATGACATCAAGTTCAATCAAATTATCCCTAGATTTATACTGTGTTCAGATCTGAATCAGGTCTATTAAAACCATACACATGTCTGTGTTGACCAGTTGCTAAAGAGTATATAGATAATGTTCAGTGAAGAAACATTCAGTCAAAATCTTTCTGAAATATCTCAGGCTTCTGTTAGTAGCCTGCTAAATGGAACAATAATTAAAAAAAAAAACCCAAACCCAAAACAAACAAACAAACAAAAAAAAACCCAAACCCCTTCAAACTCCTTTTTTTCCATTTTTATAAAATACATTTTGATGTTAAGTTGTGCCATATTTCTTATTGGCATTAATTTTGTTGGAGAAAGAAAATAACAGTTGGGACCCAAGAAAATGTAACTATTTTGCACAAACAGAGCAGTTTTCTTGCTTCTGTGAAGAAGTCAGACTGACAAAATGAGTTCACGATTAGTTTTCAGTGGTGATTGATTTATCTGAACAGCTTTCAGTTGCAGGAGGTTTTCTGAAAATGGTCTGAATTCTGTAAGCCATAGACACTCTAGGGGCAAACTATTTTCCAACACGAGTGAGGCTTGAATCAACCTAAATCGATAGAGAGATATACAGAAATAAAAGCTAAATAGATGCCTTCAGTTTAACTAGAGCTCAGTGGAACATTCTGACAGACACGATGATGAAAACCTAACCGCAAAGTTGCCAGGGGCCTCTATGCAGTTCTTTTTAAATACTCAATGTATATAGTGAAAGGATTTAAACTTTCCTCATCCAAACCCTGTCTGCCATGCTTCAAGCAAGTAAATTATCCATTCTGCCCAGTCTTTGACATGACTGACTGTTATGTGGGTGAGATCAGTATTCACTACTTTTGAGTTAATATGTTAATTGACCCATATAAATGCTAGATACATTTCTTTCAGTCTCGCGCCATGCCTTTTCATCAGCTTGGACCATGAAAAGAGTAGTCTTGTGTGCATCTACTGAGAGTTTATGCACATATTTTCTAAGAAATTCTTAATCGATTGTTGTCTTAACCAGAAAGGTAATTTAAAATCATACTAGGTACATGTGGACTTTTAAAATAGGAATTGTATTCAATCAATAAT
Organism: Jacana jacana; assembly: GCA_013400555.1. Lineage (NCBI taxonomy): Eukaryota > Metazoa > Chordata > Aves > Charadriiformes > Jacanidae > Jacana > Jacana jacana. Next base: position 14,697 of record VZTM01038965.1, read on the forward strand.
TTTGATCAGTACTCAAAATGTATCACACACCTGACTAAATTCCTTCTTTGCTAAAATTAGAGATTAATCTCAGCTTCACTGTTGTAAGTCTAGAGCAAATCAACATTTAAATGCCTGTTAATCTCAGGCAATTCCATCATCTTTGAAGGATTGTGCCAGATTTATATAACTATGTGAAATATCACAATCTGTCCCAAATTTTATTATTGCTACGACAGAGTCATATACTTGGAACAAAATAAACCAACCTATTTTAAATATCTGTAAAAAACTCTCCAAAATGATATGCATTACAATATATTGTAGTCAGTAGCATTATAAAATTATAATAAATCCTTGCAATGTACACATTGTGTCAAATCAATTTTGTATACACCATCAAATATCACTGTTTCTTAAAGTGACACTTTAAGAGGGAAATTTTCTGAAGAAAAAAGAAATTTAAGTATGTACCCCATAATTACAAAATTTACACAATACTGTTTCCAATTTAAATTAACCTGGATAAATCAATGGCAATTCCACTGAAGTCAAAGATGTTACACTAGTTTTACAGAAGTCTAAAGAAATCATGTTTCCATTGCCTAGAGAATACAGAGTAATTTACAGAAGGTTTAACTGTGTGTGAACACAACAGTTTTGGAAAGGGGAAAAAAAATATTTATTTGACCCAGATTATATACGATACTCTCTCCAAATCTGTAGTCATTGATGCAAAAGATTAATCGTTTTCAAATTTATTTGTATTTTAAAAAGTCTAGTAAAAGATACTGTCCCATTATAGGTCATTTCCAATGAGTAAATAAATGGATTTGGACAGAATACACTTTGCTTTAACATTGCTGCTTGTGAAGAGCAATGTCATAGCCATTGTATTGCCTTATGAGAAAAACCCTTTCTTTAAATAATTCTAACTCTTGCACATGACTACAAAAACCACATCCATTTTAGAGTCCGGTATAAATTCCAGATATATTACTTTGTAGACTTACTTTTTGTCAGAGGAGACTTCTTTTAGATACGAGACGGTGACTAGACAAGAATAAAAGATGTCAAGGAAATACAGTCTCATGAATTTCCAATTCTTTGTTGATTCCACAAATGCAAAAAGAGGCAGGAGTCTCTATCAGAACACACATAAGCAACTTTTCAAGAAAATCACATAATTAGAAAAAGCTTGCTAGCAAACTGAAACGCTGTTCAAGAAAACTCACACAAAAAAAGAGAAGTGACTAATACCACAAACCTGGCCAGTGTGAGAAACAGAAGCCCCACAACACACATAAAACAGCTCAGCTACGAGCTCACTGTTTGGAAAAATTAAAGGTTTCAGATTCAGTCACCTGCCTTGTTCAGAAAGCGTTGCAGCTGCGAATAACCGGTGTTGGTCATTCCTGAGTTGTTTTGATTGTGCTCCAGCCCTTCTCGCTCCTTTCTGGTAGCAGCTTAGCTCTGGAGCACCATCAGGGTTTCCTAGTCTGGCACCATGTTGCAGTACTGAGGTAGATGGGGACACACTGAGGAGAAAGCCATCTCTCAATGAGCACAGGCCTGCTTGCCAGCTGCTGGGCAGGACAGCACCTCAGCAGCAGGAGGTGGTACCTGGGACAGAACGGGAGCTGACATGTAGCAAAAAGACCCCAAGTTTCAGGAGGTCTTGAAAGGGCATGTATAAGGGGATGGGCAGGAAAGGAGAGGGTTTCTTGGGTGACCAGCTTTGGGTCATGATGAGCTGGGCATTACCCAGACCCTGACCACATCCCATCCTGCACCACCCTGGTGGCCCCAGGCCCCAGGTAGATATAAGGGGGAATATTTTGAATGGGATACTCCCTAATGTACAGCCTTCACCCTGCAAGACAGACCCCACATTCTCACCCATGTCTGCTTGGGAACTGCTAAGCTTCTCTCCTGAATCTGGGTTAGTAATTTTGAAGAGAGCCCCATCACCCGAGTTTATATGTACACTTTTAGAGCACTGTGATGGTGGTAGAGATTTGTCAAGCCTACAGCAGTGAAGATTCCCCAGCTTCAAATTGGGCATAAGGCACTTCTGCAAAGTATTTGAATCCTTGAATTTCTTTACACTTGTTTTCTCAGCGGAAGTTGCTGGTCCCCAAGGTAAATAGAAAGCTCTTATTCTGTGTACTCTGTGGTGTCAAAAGAATACATCTACAAAGGATAAGATGTAATTTGTAAGCAGGTCATGTTTCCTACATGGCCCTGGTACCTGCTGATAGCTTATCTAAGATGACTGAATAAAACCGATGTGAGATGATAGCAAGCATAAGGGAAAATAACTAAAGAAATCTGCAAACCAAGGCAAACTGCAATCACCGTTGCCAAGAATATAGAGCTTCAGACTTCACTACTGAATACGTATGAAAAGGGTAAGCCTAAATCATCTTGAACAGATACCAAATACTATCTGAACATAATTTCTGAAGATAAATTGCTTTCCAGACTTGAATGAAATATCCCTTCACAGAAAGGTATTAGGTGACCCAGCATTCCTATATTATTCAGCTTTTGGAAAAAGGACATACACGGACAAATATATTTATCTGATGGGCAAGGACTTGGAATGACACCCAGCTGCTTCCAGCAGACTATTAAGCCTGTTAAGTGACCAAGCTTCAGCAGCACAAGGAACCATTAATACCCATTTGGTAATATATCTTTGAAAATGAATCTTGCTGTGACTCAGAAAAGATTAAATACTTGGCTGGCTTTAACATTCCTCAAATCATTCTAATTAGATCCCCAGGTATATGATTTCCAATGGTACTTTCTTATGGGGAAGTTGTATCAGTGACTCCAAATTTAATCTGGTCTAAAATACCAAGAGTGCAAAGGTGGGTTCTGAGGAGCAAAAACAGTGAGATAGACTTGAAAAGAGTAGCAAGCAACATAAACCTGAGATTTGATAAAAGGAATGTGCCTAGGCTACAACTGAGTTGTATCTTTGGATCTAAATGTGCTGTCTCAGCCCTTTCCAACAATATAATAGAGTATCAATGTTGACTCTATCAGCATTTTACAGAAATACACCAATGGCTAAAGTCCTTAAAGTATAATACATTAAATGTGTAAAGTGTTAGTTTCTGAGCTGGTGTTACAGTGTCAGTCAGCTCAAAGATGCTGATGCACACACAACACAACAAGGATGGCATATCAGTGCCAGACGAGCTAGAGAATCTTAGGCTGAAATCGATTGTCATGATCACAGACTTAGCCTCCTGTGTAGCGCTGAAACTGAAGTTTCAGTCAGTAACTTTAGCAGTAGAGGAAGTAATCCTTGAATCATGTACAAGTAAACATTTTTAGAAAATTTGCTTCTGAGTTTTGAGGAAGAACATATGCACATGTACATAGACTTATATCATTAGTTGCTGTTACTGCACAGTTGAATGAAAAAGAAAATATATAGTAGTTGTCTTAGCTTTACTTTGTAATATAAAATAAAATGTTAGGAAGTTATCTATTTTGTCCATACAATTTTGCTCCACTGAGAATGACTTAGTTCTGCCTAGTTTTCTATTAGGTCAGGTGGGGGAAGTAAGATTTCAAGAACTGGCTCTAATACCAGCTCTGTGCTATTTGGAATATACAACAGAAATAGACTAGAATTACATCTGAATAAAATAATGAGATATTCCTGCAAACAGACTCATTTTATCACCCTGTACATAAAATTTTCCTGCTGCCTTATAAATGTTCCAACACTTTTAACTTACACCACAGACTCTTTTATAGACTATTTAACATGAGTAATGCTTGGCTGATTGAAATTCACCCATTAAGGTACACAGTGTGACAGACCATAGGACAGAATCATAGAATCATAGAATTTTCTAGTCTGGAAGGGACTTTTGCTATCATTTAGTCCAACCATCAACCTAACTGCTAAAAAACAACCCATCACTAAACCATGTCACGTAGCACTATGTAAACACGTCTTTTAAATACCTCCAGGTATGATGCCTCAACCACGTCCCTGGGCAGCTCATTCCAATGCTTGATAACCCTTTCAGTGTTATTTCTCCTGATATCCAATCTAAACCTCCCCTGGCACAACTTGAGGCCATTTCCTCTTATCCTATCACCTGTGACTTGGGAGAAGAGACTGACCCCTGCCTCTCTACAAACGTCCTTTCAGGTAGTTATAGAGAGCCATAAGGTCTCCCCTCAGCCTCCTCCAGACTGAACAACCCCAGCTCCTTCAGCTTCTCCTCATCAGGCTCATTCTCCAGACTTCTCACCAGCTTTGTTGCCTTTCTCTGGACCCGCTCCAGCACCTTAATGTCTTTTTTGTAGTAAGGGGGCCAAAACTGGATGCAGTACTTGACGTGGGGCCTTACAAGTGCCGAATAGGGGGGGTTGATCACCTCCTGAGTTCTACTTATCATGCTGTTCCTGATACAGGCTAGGATGCTGTTGTCCTTCTTGGCCACCTGGGCACACTGCTGGCTCATATTCAGCCACCAGCTGACCAACACTTGCAGGTCCTTAACTGCCAGGCAGATCTCCAGCCACTCTTCACGAAGCCTATAGCATTGCATGAGGTTGTTGTGACACAATTGTGTGACCTGGCGCTTGGCCTTCTTAAAACTCATACCACTGGCCTCAGTCCATCAATCCAGCCTGTCCAGATCTCTCTGCAAAGCCTTTCTACTCTCAAGCATGTCTACATTCTTACTTACTTTAGCGTCATCCGAAAACTTAGTGAGGATGCATTCAATCCTCTTCTCCAGATCATTGATAAAAATGTTAAAGAGAACTGGTCCCAATACTGAGCCCTGGGGGAGACCACTTGTGACTGGCTGCCAACTGGATTTAACCATGTATTTAACCATGGCACAGACAGAAAGGCTACTATGTGCTGAATGTGAACTTTGAGTTGCTTATAAACATATATTCAAAATATCTACTTTCACAATATAATTCAGAACCGGAAAAAACTAGATGTGTATGAGCACCTCTGCCTACAACCTAATCAGACCCTGCATCTGCAAGTAAATCAATTAGATTTCAGTGAACAGCTAAAACAACTAAGTTTGCATGGTTTTGTTTTATTTGCATAGAGCTGTTATATTCAGTTTATGATGCCGAAGGTATATAAGATTTATGAAATACAAAGACTGAGAGTTTTGTCCTTATTTGACAGTATATTTATATTGTGAAAAGTGTTAGACCTGCAAAACATGAATGCTTTGCACTATTAGTCATACTGGTTTTCTTATACAACCTTTCTGCAACACAGTCCTTTATTCCAGAGCTTCATATAAAACCAAATAAAACCTTTGAATGCCTGAAAAAAGTCACAAAAAACAAGGCTTCAAACTCCCAGATGAGGAAGGAGTTCACCAAGCCTGATCTCTAGGCCAACAGATATCAAAGGCTCTAGCATGCAGGCACAGCAAAATGGGGCTGAGCTTGACATCAGGACAAGCTAGCAAAGTAATTTTAATACTGCAGATATAACTCTTTGGCCAATAACTGATAATTGAGATTGTCCAGAAAACCTTCCACTGCAGTCCTATTGCAATGATATGCAGGAAGCTAAGCTTAAGATTGTGTTTGAATATCCTTAAAGCAAGCCACGATCTGGTGGCTGCAGAATCAAACATTACACTAAGTTAATTAGTTTATCAGCAGCTCAAAAATGAGAAACTTATGGTTTTAATGTTATATATATTGCTCTTGACTGGTGTTCTCGTCATTATTCTAGTAAGACTGTAATAAAAACTAATACCTTTATTATAAATATGGTTTGTCTGAAAAATAAAAAAAGGTAAGGCTACACATCATTAACACAATTAACGGCAACTAACATGCACACATATACAGCCAGCTGTTAGTGACTCTCTCTAGAAGAATGGCTTCCAAAGCAATAAATAATGAATAGACCTTTGTAATGGAACTTGTCATAAGATTTTATCAGCAGGATGCTTAATTGTTACTGTAGTACATGTTTTATTGAAAAATGCCATTTGCAATGTTTATTAGTATTCTGAGGCTGAGTTTCAACCCAATAAACTGGAGAAAAGTTACAGCTAGAGGATTTCAGTTTTCATCTTTGGAATTTTATTTAAAGGAATTTTAGGACAGGCTTTTCCAAAGCTGATTCTGATCACCAACTGGCTCAAAGGGGAAAGTTCTTGAGGTATGCATATTTATTTCCTACTAAAGATCAAACTTACTTACATTGAGAATCCTAACACAGGGGTCATCAGTTAGGAAAATCTTGGCTATAATGTTTTGAAGAACACTTGTGCCTGTACAGCTTTAATTGGGAAAGACCTCTGGGAACTCCTCCTGTTCTCAGGTTTGCTTCAGGCATGAATCACAGCAGTAACTGAAGCAGCAGGACTTTCACATAATGAAACCCTGCTACATTTCTTATCAAAAGCAAGTGTTTATTCATTTGTTGATTAAAGTACTAGCTTCATGCCAATCTCTTTGTTCATCTAGATTGCCACTGTTTCCCACATGAATGACCACAGGCAGCTACATTGCAGCCTGTGCTAATTTGACTGAGCTCAGCTATCTTTTAAGAGTTGCCCATTGAGACCTACTTACAAGACTGAGGAGTCCATATCAGGGAAGACTGCAGATGACATAAACTGTTTAGTTCCATTGTAGTCTTATTTTATGTGACCCTAAGATGTGCCATAGTCATATAATTCTTATAATATACCACACAATTTAAAATGGCTGGAAAAGAGATGGGAATCGCAAGACACTCCATCCAGCAAGCATGAAAATAGAAATGTGATACATTCTCTATTCTTCTGTAGACAGCAGAAGCAGCTTCAGAGGAAGTGAAATACTGAAACAAGACATGATACATATTTTCATTTTGTTTACTCAGACTTTTTTTTTTAATCTTTTTTGATTTCAGAATGTTTCAGAGGAAGGCATTTGCATGTACAGAGTCTTTCTTTACCCCCCAGCTGTTTTTTAATCTGTGAAACACTCTGGTACTCTTTTTCATTTAATACATTACTCTCTGTTTACCTATGCTTCTGTGAAATTAGCAAGTTTACCTCACAAATATCTGAGTCAAAGCTTCAAAAACCACTCATCAAAGAAGTTTGACAGGTGACCGAGAAAGGCAAATAATATTTAACCAAGTATATTACACAAGTTTACAGCCATGGTACTAGGTTAAGTTTGCAACTTGATCAATAATTGTTTGCTGTCATGGACCATCTGTAATGAAAATAGTTTGGACAACTTTTTAAAACCTAACTGATGCAGAAAGCATGACCCAGAGATGTACTTGACATTTTGGACAATTATATATTCCCTAATTAAAAAAAAATAAAATAAAAAAGATACAAAAAGCAGGTGCATTGCATCTCTAACAATTTCAGTGATTAGTATAATAAGCATCAACTGTTTAGTACAGTGAAACCACACAATTCTAGAATATTATAATCTGCTTCCAAAAAACTCAACACAAACCAACCAACCAAACCCAAAAGAACTCTCTATAATCATGACAAACCTCTTGGAGCAGTGTTCTCCTGAGCAATTAATCATTTGCTGAATATTCTTATATTGAGCATAGCTCTCTTCCTCTAGAGCCATTTTTCCCATTCCTTTGCTCTGTCACATCACTAGTATCTTTTTTTCTGTTCACAAAGTTCTACAGTGTAGATTAGAATGTTTTATTTACGTTTTAAAGTGAAGTAAAAAAAATAAGCTTTGCGTTCTAAATATTTAAACGTAACTAAGCTATTTCTAGGTATGGTTATGAAAAATTAAGCTATTTTTTCTTCCCCTAGTATATTCGTTTACCTCAATAACATTCTCTGTGTTGAAAAATTGTCACTTTTTTTCTGTAAAAGTGTTATTATTATAAATACTTTGTGTTTTCATACTGGACAGCGTTCTACCTGAATTTTATGCAATCTCTGCTTCTTTTACTGAAAAATACTGACCTCTATGGCTCAAGATTATGATGTCTTGAAGTAAAAGCACTATTACACAAACAAATGAGTGGACAGTAATGTTTACATTTTTAGACAAAGGTTCACAGAAGTCCAGTTGCATTCTTCCTCTGTTTGCAAGAAGTAACTATTTTTATGTCTTAGAAGCGGGTCTCCCAACTTCATCTTGAATAACACGCTCTTCATTGTGGACGAGGTAGAGAACAGCCAAGTTCCTTATTCACTGAGTTACAGCTTGAGAAAAGGGAAGAGAGTTATTTGCAATTTCAGCTCCAAGTCTCATCACTAAAAAGAGCCTTGGTGAAGCAGAATTTAAAACACAAGTTTACTTTGCCTCTGATTTCACATGGGAAGCATAACTGTGGAGCAGATGGCAATGCAACATCAGCTTTAAATAGTTCTGGCCTTTTAACGGGAGTAGCCTTATCCTGTCTTTATTATATGTTTTTTCATAACAGTTCTGGAAGTTAGCAGAGCTCATAATCTGTGTCCCTCCCAAAAGTGCTGCAAAACACTTGGAAAATGTCACAGCTGAAACAAAGGAGAGCTTCTATTTCACAGCCACTAGGAAGGTACTGTACACTAGATTTACATCAGTATGCTGGGCAGCTCCTCTCATGCTGCGTAAAGCATAGATCTTCTTGACAGATACTTTGACTGAACAGAAAAGTCCCTACCCGACCTCAAATCAAAGAGAGGTAATGACCAATGGCTACCATGGGAAAAACTTATTTCTCTGTCTTCATTCCAGCCCTGCTGCCAGTTACCTTCAAAGTCACTCTTGCATCTGCAGCCCAGCCAAACAATAAGGGAGCTTCTGACTATCAAATCAGGTGGTTAAGTCCCTAGCTACTTACTTTACAGCAGCTAGGGTTTTAAAATGTTTTAAAGGAGATTTTTTTGTAATTTTATTTTTTTTAAGATGTGTATTTTGAGAACACAGATGAAAATTTCATTGTAAAACCCAATATTAACAACTTTAAAATTAGACACTTTAAGATATGAAGATTTTCAAAGGTAATTACTCTGTGTTTATAATAACAGTAAAAAGTAATGAACAGTCACAGAACAACAAGAGTTCATTATTATTTCTACTTTATTATTATGACGTATTACTCATGTTTCTAATAGTTGCAAAGCAGATATTTTTTTTCTGTGTCTAGAGTCAGAATAACCTAGCAGGACAACATTTCTCTCAGAGGTATTCCTCTTTGTTTCTGTCTGTAGTTAGTTATCTTGCTCATATCTTTTATTTCACCTTATGCTGGAACACCCTATTCCACCCTTCCACCCGGAACATAGGAAGTTGAATCATTCTGTGATTCTAAGTTCCATTCAAATATGAGGAAAAACTTCTTTATGGTGAAGGTGACAGAGCACTGGAACAGGCTTCCTGGGGAAGTTGTGGAGTTCCATTCTCTGGAGATTGTCATGACTCACCTGGATGCAGGCCTGAGTAATGCACTGTAGGCAATCCTGCTTTAGCAGGGGAGTTGGACTAGATCATCTCTAGAGGTCACTTCCAACTCTGAAATTTTGTGATTCTGTGATCCTTCATGAATATTTAATTAAACACCTAAAATCACCATCTGAGGTCTAGAAGCAAAGCTGCTACGGGGCTTTGCAACTTAGTATTGCTACTCCAGACAGCTCACCAGAAACCTTGGTGGTACTGCCTCTTCTCATGGATAGAGTCAAAAATACTTAACTTAATGTTAAACCCAGACTCCTTGCACTGCGTATAGGTGCCCAGGCCAGGTTGTCAGGGGATGCCTCTGTGGGGGGTGGTGAGAACTGCCCCGAACTGCACACAGCCTATTCCAGCTGTCTCCAATTGACCCACTAGAGGGCATGGCGAGCCCCCAACCGTGATGGAAGCACCTCAGGGAAAGCCTGTGTCAGAAAGGGCAAAATGCTGCCCAGCAGCCAGGACTGAGGGGAAAAGTGTGAGAAACAACCCTGCAAGCCCCGAGGGGAGAGGGGAGAAGTAAGAAGGGAGAAGGGGAGGAGTTGCTCTAGGCCCTGGTGCAGAGATCCTATGCAGCCCATGGAGAGACCAAGGTTGGAGCAGGTTTATCCTGAAGAACTGAAGCCTGTGGAGAGGACCACCCTGCAGGACAAGAGGAAAAGCATGAGGAGGAAGGAGTGGCAGAGAGGAGCTGTAAGACAACTGACCACAACCCTCAATTCCCCATTTGCCCTGGGCTGGGAGGAGGCAGAGGAGATGGGTATGAAGTAGAGAAGTAGAGCCTGGAAAAAGTTGTTCGGGGAGAAATCAGATTGTTTTATTTTGGTTTGGTTGTTTCTCACTACCAAAATCTATTTAGTTGGTAACAAATTAAATTTTACTCAGGGTGACCCTGTTTTGCACATAACGGTAATTAGTAAGTGGTCTCCCTGCCTTTATCTCAGCTCATGAGCTTTTCTATCATCTTATCTCTTGCTGTCCTTTTTGAGGAGGGGGAGTGAGAATGTAGCTGAGTGGGCTTCTGGCTGCTGGCCAAGGTGGACCCACCATACCTCTGTGTGTTACTTCCACTTCCACCTACTAACACATTTGCTTCTTCTAGATTCAGAAGCAGTGTAAGTCACAAGCATCCCTCAACATGTCTATGTGCCTTTATTAGGGATGTTGACAGGAAGTTGTCCTTGAACCTTTACAAAGCTCTATTTCTAATAAGTATTCAGAATTTCTATGCGAGGCAGCTTAACTATTATATGTTCCCACATAGCTATGCATGCCACTCCTCAAAGCAGGAAAAATTACCCAGTGATATCAGTCAAATACCTTCCTCAGTTGGATGAAAGATTTCTTTTCTTGTACTGTCTTTTAGGATTTGTAACTTAAGACATTTCATCAAACAGGGACACCAAAATCTGGATTTTAACAGTCTGAACCTCTCCATTCACATTTATTCAGATTTCATTTAATCAGTATTTCTGATGTGTAATCCTAACTGTTGGATATCTGTTTGCCAAGCTTTCATTTATGTTTTGCCTCCATTTTCTGATCTCCTTTATTCTCTTCTTTCTATTAAATTGACCTGTATGTTCTGCTCTCCAAGCCTCCTTTATATATCAGGAGAAGAAAGTGTGTGCTCAATTTTCTCTCTTCCCTTTGCCGATCTTTACAGTTACGTAGCGTTTTCCTATGCTGCTTTGAATGTCAGAATGGAGTTAAGAATAATAACAAAAAAAAAAGGCAGCTGAAAAAAAGATTCAATTTAACAGAATGAAACAGCCAATAAACTTTCAAAATAGACAGACAAATAATTAGATTCTAGCAGAAAATCACAGAATTGGCACTGCTAGAAATATTCAAAGTCTACGCAGACTGGATATGAACATCCATCACAGATGATTTAGAAGTAATGAAATGAAACAGCTATGGACAGAAGATAGCCTAGGTAACAGAACAGAGGATTCTCTAGTTCAATAGTAATTTTTGTGACATTGTCTGGCAAATAAGCAACCCTTTGTAGCTGGCAAAAAGTATGACCTACAAAGTTTTCCTACAAACACTAAATTTAATTCTGCGTCACCGATAGGCTGGATATTATCTCTATTAATTTTGTCAGCAACTTCCTTTTAGACTGAATGTATTAACTTTAATTTTTTCTACTCTTTTCTGTTAGACTGGGAACAGATGAGCCTGTGTCAATTACTACTGCCATGATACTAATCTCAGAACAATGCCTCTAAATTCCATATGCAATTTTATAGCCACATGAAAACTGCACTTACAGTAGATGCACAATTTATAGATTAACCTCCTACTCAATTCTTATTCCACAATATAATGTTTTCAGCTGAGAATTCCAAAATAATGTAAAACTTAATAACATACATATTAACCATTGTTGATTAATGCTAGGATTTTAACAAGAAAGAAATATAATCATTTGCAAAACAAGATATCAGGATACTCCTGCAAACATGATTTAATTTTAAATTTGATCATCATTCACTCTTGATTGCAATTAGAGTTTAACTTATTAAGTACCATCTGTTTTCCTAATGTCATGGAGTAGCCTGAAAAGATTTCTCTAAAGGAAAAAAAAGCAACCACAAAACCCCAACAAAACCCAGCTTGTTTATCATTGCTTGTACATGGGATTTTCAACCTTGTAAAAAAGAAAAAAAAGACCAATAAAATAATATTTGATTATGATAAAAGGAGGATAAGAATGCAATGAATAATAAGCTTGCACATACCTCCCCTTTACCTGTGTCTCTAAGTAGACCAGGGAAATCCAGAGAAAAATAGTGTTAAATAAATTTTTGTTTCCTTTTTCCTTTTTTTTTTTTCTTTTTTATTAATGATAGTATAAAATTCTTCTGACAAGAATACTATCTATGGACCAAAGCCTAAAGCCTTATGGTGAGTCCAGCAATTCATGGAATAAAGGGATGGAGAATTTTCCGTTACAGAAGCACATACCATTTACATATAAAATTCATACTCTTTAACATCTTATGGTATCAGTAGATCATGCAGTCTGATATCCTGTCTATTATTGCCTCACTTTGTTAATATTTTATTATTATTATTATTGCTGTTTCATTATTATTACTGCTATTATTGCTATTGCATTGCTCACTACAGTCATGATTCTGTAAAATGTAGCAATAATAGGTATCACCTCTGTAGTGAACCCAATAATTTCTGTTTAATTAATTTATAACTTGCATTTGATGAAATTATGTCTTCTGGAAGGGCAAACTGTTGTGATCTGAAAACACTGAAGAGATGGAAAACCTACTGTTCATCATGGAAATTTGTTTCTTAGGTAACTATTTCCATTATTTTTTTTCTAGGAAACTGCTAACATTCCCTCTCTTATGCTGAAAGTCTTGTTATAGGCAAAAATGAGGGATCTTAAACGTAAAGCCAAGTATTCATTGTTATTGTAATCGTGATATTCACAATGTAATAACAGTGTTAGTTCCTATTTTCTGTGTAATTAATATTACACAGAAAAAGAAGTAAAAAACATAATATCATAATAATATATTTAAAAATACTGTATAAAAACTTCCTAGCATCTATGTCTTCCTCAGATTTTACTCTTCCACTACCCTCCTGAGTCCCAAAGTCAATGACTTCAGCCTATGGATGGTTATGGTGACAAGTTAGCATCTTGAGTCTTCCCCTGGGAGGAATATGATGTCAAAGATAATGCTTTCATACGTCAAGATGAGGAAGAAGGCTGGGGTCATTTTTATGTTTGGTAACGTGTTTTTCACTGTGATCTTTCATCTGTGGTCTGTAGCTCCATGTAATACTGAAACTTGCTATATATGGAGTGTTTTTACTTATGTTAAACCCTTATCTTTTGTTCTCTTTGTTCCCTAAAAGTATTTTCCCACCTCCAGGTCTGTGCTTCTTTAATGGGTTATCAGAGAGCCGTTTAGAGCCACATGTACTCTAGTGCCAGTCTATGCCCCATCTCTTGCAGTCCCATGCCTGTACTCCTTCACACTGCATCTTGTCTCCACTTTTCAGATCCATCATACCATGTCTGTCATCCTCTACCCTATGCCATTAAGTTAAAGGTTTGCATAATTTTGTTAAATCCTTAGGTTTCAGAGAATAACTATATTTACTTGGCTTCTTGGACCGGAGTATTCGTAGTAAACACGCATCACTCCATTAATTCTACTGCAGTTGTAAAGATTCACTCAGCCTGTGGGTCTGCCTTGGGAGAAGAGTTTTTGAATACATTTTAGAAACACTTGTTTTGTATAGTTCTTTCC
>VZTM01038966.1:294-17739 GCA_013400555.1 Jacana jacana
ATGCTTAGTGACTTCAGGTTGTCACTACCTTTATATATATGTGAGAGTGAAGCTGGGAGCAAAATCAGTATTTGTGCAGAAATAAGAAAATTTGCTTCTGAGCTTCATGTGTTCAGTGGTCTCAAACAGAGAGCGGATGAAACAGAAACTGTAGCAGCACTTAATGCTTACACATGACCTTGGAAAATCTTAAAGATGCTCTTCCTCTGGACAGATGGCTACAGAAATTTCAGCTGATGAGATAAGGCAAATGGTAAGTACCCATACACACAGAAAATAAGTATAGAGTTTATTTAACAGACCCTCTCTGTAATTAGTATTTCATTAGGTCTTTTATAAGAGATTGGTGGGTTTGGATTTTTGCATGTTTGGTCTGATCTTGATTTAAGAGGAAGGAGACTTTTTTAAAAGTAGAGAAAACTCTGTTCATTCACTTTTAGGTTATGTGAGGGTGAAACCAATTTTGCTTTTTCATTACATAGATAACAGAGTAAAGGCATCCTGAAAGTAACACAGTGCAGCTTCACAGTGGGGAAATTCAACTGATAAATAGTCAGCAAACTTCATACAGTGAACTTTGCTGATCAAAATTAAAGCATGTTTTTAAGTATTAAAAAATCTACTGGTTTTATTTTTAAAGGTTTTATCCTGCCTTTTCCTGTTATACTAGTACCTAAATTTTGATACGAGGATTAATAACTAAATAGTCCCTAAAGGTAATCCTTTAAATGTTAAGCCATTTCTTGGAATTACCTCAAAGCTCCAGATTTTCTCAATAGTTGTTAATTACTGTTACTCTCTACTTCACAACACAGAAGAAAACATAGGCCCAAAAGCAACAATCATTCTGGCAATTTTAAGAGAAAACACTATTTATTTGTTTTTTTATAATGCGAACATAAGTTAACTAGGGAATTTTTATGACCATTCTTTTACAGGAGATTGTGTGTCCTGAACATTGTAGCCTCTTAAGGCCTTTCAATCTACTCATGTCCTTTTTACGTGAGGACAATGTGTTTATGGACATAGATATCTGCAGGAATCATGCCCCAAAATTATGACAGAATAAAGTAAAGCGTGAACACAAAGTTTGCAAAGGTTTGGCCAGAAGATGACATAGTGATTCTCCCTCTTCACTTGACAAAATAAAGTATTAACCGTACATTTCTGATGTTAGAATTTTCATGTTTAATGAACTTTGAAAAACAAGAGTGACAGCTGTCTGTCTTCATAATATCATCCTGTATCTTTCTACTTTGCCATAGTTTCCTTTTGTCCAAAAAGTAGTATTCACACAATCACAGAATATCAGGGATTTTGCCTTATCTTTTTGACCTACTTAAAAATATAATTGATTAACACTTAACTAAGATGACAGAAGTGTCTTTCATTCCAAAATTAATGCAGTACCTGAGCTATAGTCCTACTAATGCAGAAATCAAATAAATTTTCCACATGATGCTTGTTAAGACAGTTGCACTGAGTTTACACACAGTGACTGCTGCATTTATGTAGTTAGGTGAGAAGAAGAGTAGATGTGGGCTCCTGGAGAAGAAGATGTGTTCTGAAGGCTAAAACCTGATAAGTAGGGTCTGAAGCTCCTAAGCAAGGCACTTTTTTTTTTTAAAACTGCTGTGTGGTTCTACATTTCAAAATGTCTGTTAATTTGTGATGTTTGTGAATATGAGAAGGGATAAGGAGGATAGCTTGCTATTCAAAAGGTGCTGTTTACTGGCAGCCCTATTGACAAAATATGTTTTTGTCAACGCACTCAAGGAATTTGAATGTCACATTGTTATTGTTTATTCTAAAACACAGTACACTAAGCAAAATAATATCCAGTTCTGCATGCTAATGAGTGCTAATTGCTTTCTGAGCAGCAGGTTTTGCTGCTCTCCAGAATTAAACTAATTTATAAAGTTATTAAAAAAAGTAAAGTAAAGATGAGTAATACCTTGGAAGTAAAATAGCTTCAGAAATGCCCTTGATAGTTTCTTCCCATTGTAAAAAGCACATGTTAAAATCATTGACCGGCAAATATATTTGAAAGCCTGTAGGAAGCAGCTGTGTTTTGCTAGCTCTGAGTAGGGAAGGGGTAAAAAACTAAGCATCTTTTATATCTTACAAATGCTCAGGATTCCCAGGGCTCACTTTGAGAAAGCTAAAATGTCAGTCTCCTGTGGGCATGAAGAAGTCAATGCAAAGATACATCACTTGGTGGTTCTTCAGAACACATATCACTTGTAATATGGAGAATCTGACAGGTCCATTGTGCTATAGGTGGCATGAAAGGATAGTTTTCAGGACAGGATGTGGCCTAGTGGAATCTTACAAGGACTAACATATAGATGTTAAAATAAGAAAAGAGGAAAACAACCAGAAAAAAAAAAACACCCTACCTCTTATTCCTGGAAGTACTGGAGGCATTAAAGTAATGTTATCAGCTAAATCATAGCGTCAGTGGAGGTTTTAATTAAAAATTACCTGCTTAGCCTTACCCAAAACAGGAAGGACTCTGCTTTTTTGGGGTAGAATTTATTCTCCAGCATTAAACTTAGGTAAACATCAAAACAAAACAGTGTCCCTGCCTACCACAGTAAGGAAACTGAAGAAACATACATTCCCCACTGTCTCCTCTTTAATCCCCCTGCTTCAGGCCAGTTGCAGGATCCTAACTTCCCCGCTGTGGCTCTCAGCCAGAACTGAGCCACTTGCTGATTTTTATAATCACCGTTTCTTTCCCAGTAGGTCTTATAATTGAATGTGTGCAGCTGGCTGCAGGCTAAATAGGCCCTAAATGGCCAGGCTTCCCTGTTAAAGGAACCTGTGTCCCTTCAATAGATGAGACTTGTCATAGTGAAAGAGTGCTCTCCCACAGCCCTCTCACAGACCACCCTGCATCTTTCATAAAATTACTACAAATTTCTCTCTATAATGACCCCTATTGTTTAATTCTAGGCAGTTCAGGCTAATAGGCGCATCTCACAAATCCACCTATCAGCACTTATGTCACAGCTTTTTCCTTGAATACCACGGAAAAGCATGAAAAAAAGCAAGAAATAAAGGTCAGCTGAGAGATGGTAGTAGAAAAGATTGTTATGATAAATAGGTAATTCAGTGAAGATAGTAACATACTATTGTCCCTTGAACAAAACACTCAGCTTATCTTGGCTTTTAACCACATTTACTTCATCATTTGAAGGCAAAGTTTTAATTATTCTATTGCTTTGAAATATTTTTTGTTTTTAAAGCATAACTTTTAATTATATACATTCATGCATTTGAAAATTAAATTTTGTGGCATGGTGGAGTAAACTGCAAAACCTTTAACATCAATGTTTTAAACAGTCACAAGAAAAATCTGGTTCAGCACTACGGCCTGCTAAGCTTGCTCCGAATAGATGATATGTGCCAAATAGGAAAAGTAATGTTCAAAGAGGGAAAAATATTCAATATTCCATCTCCCTGTGACATCTGCAGCTGAACTGCTGGTACCAGCTCAGAGAAAACAAATCTTCTACTTTGTCTGGCCAATCATCATAACAGATCACAGGGCTTATTATCTTGGATACAAACTAAAGCACAACGTACAAATGGAAAAGCGTTTTTTTTTTCTGATTGAGCACTAGGAACAGAGGATGATTTGTTGTTTTCCAGTCACGTTCTTTTTATGTATCACATTTCGCTGCATACAAGAAATAAACATATTTCTAGATTCGTATATAGATGGAATTGTACATCTCAGTCACATTTTCTGTATTAAACAACATCAGCTTGCAAATGAGGTAAAGTGAATATTCATTTTAGAGATATGGAAGTTCATGAGTTATCCTCCAAATAAATGGTGGAGTACCCCTCATGTTCAGTTACATTTGAAATAATGGAAATTGTCTTAAAATGAATTCTAACACAAATTAGAAACACTATAAAGCAGCTGATTTTCACTTTTATTAGATTAAGTAACTGTTAGAAATGTCACTCGATACAACCATAGCTACATATTCTCTGGGCAATGTATTATTCTTTTATATTATGTTGGGAAAATGACTGAAATTCATTTTGGTTTGCTTACATTCAGCAAGTCCAAGGCTGAAAAAAAAACAGGGCCAGTAAATAAGAGGAATCTGTAAAGCCATCTTGCTGAGATGATAATTGTATTTTGACTATGTTTCCACATTTCTGCAATACTAACACATAGGAAATTGTATTACATTAAATAATAATTGTTTTTCTAAAGGGATAAACCTCATTTCATGTCGCAGTATGTTAACTTAATACAGTAGCACACTATTGCATTAATACATTTAACTCAATTTTATAGAATGCCTTTATTGCAGAGACCTATGAAGCTGCATAGCTTGGCTTTGCTAGGCTTTGCAGGAACCTCTTCATTAGTTTCAATTTACATGGATATATGTCTCTTGAGGTGCACTTTAATTTGTGAATTCAAAGCCTCAAATAGCACCTGTGTTCCCATCAAAACATAAATTATATATAAAAAATTAGATCCAGAAGAATTGTGTGCAAGAACACAGTCAGACTCCCCAATACCAGCCTCCGTTTAACCCCAGAGATGCTTGAAAATTACAGGCACATGAGGTGTGACATTAATTTCCCCTAGATCTTTAAAAATCCACCTCAGGATAAGGTCTAAAGTCCTGCCAGCCAGATAGCACTGAACAGCTGGACCTGTGGCTCACCCCCAAACTCTGCCAGATGCCCTCAGTAAAGGTCGTTCCCTTCCTCAGAAGTCATGCCTTGGTGAGCCCACTCAGATCCACGTGGAGAGAATGCCCTGGCACACGGGTCCATGGCCTGGCACACCCTTGGGGCTGGGGAAGGTGAAGGAAACCCAAAAGAAGGGCAAATGTACAGAGAAACAGATTGTCAAAAGGAAGATATAAACACCAAGAGCACAGCCTCGGCTTACCTCGCAATTCCTCGGTAGCCTCTCTTTACTCCTATTTGCTGATCCACCATCCAAATAATAAAGAAGTTTTCTTTAATTAATGTGTTTCCAAAAGGCCACCTACTTTTCTGGATTATTGGTTTAGTCTGGAAAATGCTTGCCTCTTTTAGAAGTATCTGAGCATGAACTTCTTAGGGGCTTGAAGAGGGGAGGAAGAAGAGGGATAGGAAAATGACATATTCTGTCTGTTTTTTTGTCCAGACTGTGAGTCAGGGTGAAGCTGTTACCTTCAGGAAGGGGCGATGGAGTCTTCTGATACCTAGCTGCTGGACCAGTCTGTGATGTTCTTCCTCAACAGTTAATCCTGGAAATTACTGCAGTTTCATTTCACTGCTGGCTCTATGGGATGAGTTTAACTATTTGTCTGGAATGGGATTTTTAAAGAACTGCTCTGTTTGGTGGTGAGAGAGAGAGAGGCAGAGAGAGACACACACGTACTCTTGAGATCTTCAGTGCCTGAGGGCATTTCCCGTTTCTTGTAGCAGTGAACTTATCTGTGCTCTTTTAGAGAAGGAAAAAACAAGATGAAATAACTCCTACTTTATCACCAGCCTCTGAATGTTTCTGTGCTACCCTTTCCTGTCACCCAGCAAGGGCTGCGTTCTCCTTCCCAGTCCCAGATGATTAAACACTCTGATTTCTCTTAGACTCTGTAAGAGCCTCTTTTGGGTTAGGAGTATTAAAAGCTAATCACAAGGAACAGTCCTACATGAGAAATCTTCAGCTCTTCCCTGTCCTCATTATCAGCGGGATAATCAACTGAATTATAGAATCAGCTTTTTTTCCAGACAATGAGCTCTCCTAAGAAAACAAAACAAAGCAAAGGCTGTTTTCTCTCCTCACTGCTGCCTCTGCCTCACCTGAAACAAAGCATTGATAGTCCCAATTTTCCAAGAAGTCAGCACTCTCTCAAGTAGCTTGAATGACCTGGTCATAATTTTTGGAAGTGGTGGAATCTATCACCTTACTGTCATTCCAGCTGTGCAGGGTCAGCTTTCTAGCCCTGGCCAAGAGAAGCCAGGCAGAGTATGTGGTGTCTAGGTCACAGAGAAAATATGCACTTGGTGCATTTATGTCCATATATCTTTCTAAGCTGTTAACCACTGTAACATTTGAGCTCTTCGTGTACTTCTGTGAAGCAGGTTAGTATCATCCAACACTATTCTAGAAATAGGTTCTTTAAAAAATTTGCTCTCCTAATTCCCTGGTGACTCATTTCCCCAAGCAATTTCAGAGACCACGTACCACAGCTGCGAGCAACTCAGGGTACATTTAACATACTAATTCTCATTGAAAGTGAGTGGGATTTTGGCATCTGAATTCCTTATGAGCTTCTGCAATATGTATCCTAAAGAACTTTCTTAAAGTCACAAAGGGATTATTTAGTGAAATTAGGAGGGTTGCTTTCATTTTCTGTGGTCTCATCTTGTATTCCTACTGCCTCACAACCTGTCTCAGCAATTCTAACATTCCTCAGAAAACTGTATTTCCATTAACACATTAATACAAGACACATCAGTTTCCTGATGTTATTGTCTTTTTGGGACAAACCAAAAGCCTGCTTTGTAGAGAATCCACCCTTTAATGAAAGTTTTCTCAACACAGAGAAAATTTTTTTAATGAATGCAATGTTTTGAGGAAAAACGTCTTCACAGTGAGGGTAACCACACTGGAAGAGGCTGCCCAGAGAGGTTGTGGAGTCTCCTTCTCTGGAGACATTCAAAACCCACCTGGACAGGTTCCTGTGTGACCTGATCTAGGTGTTCCTGCTCCAGCAGGGGGATTGGACTAGAATATCTTTCAAGGTCCCTTCCAATCCCTGATATTCTGTGATTCTGTAATGTTTGGAACAGTGGAGTAGTGAGCAGAAGAGAGAAGACTTGGGCTCTTCTGACTTAAGTTTGGCAGGTACATAATGCTCTCTGGCTGTGGATTTGAAGGGCCTCACACCCCTCCCTATACTTCTATATATCCTATTTCTTTTACGCTGTCATATACTGGCTGTTTATGGAATTATTTAAGATACGCAGAGTATGTGATAAACATATGTTTTCAAATAATTCCTTAATTATATTATTCTAAGGCCAAATATGAACCCAAAGAGCACTAGAATTCACAATTTTTAGAGAGGTGGAGGGAGGAGAGCTACACATATTGCCGCCAGTTCCTGGAGAAGCTGGAAAGCTCTTCTGAGCTTTTGACAAGCTGCAGTGAACTTAAGAAGAGCCACTCAAAATTCTAGGCAAGCTTTAATACTGATGGGATTGGCTTTTCTGACCTCACAGGTATAAGAAACACAGCTTAGGTAAAACCATCCAGTAGGAAAGATCATTTGGATTATGAATGAGTGTATTAGGAAGCATCCTGGGAGAGGGATGACTTTTAAAAATTGAAAATAGGAAACATTTGCCCTGTAGCTAAATTCTTCATAAAATTTAGTCTGGCTCCTCAGAGAGTCTCCATTTAAGTTTTAGATGAATGTTTTTCATAAGTTTGCATATAATAATAGCTTTTTCACTTGTCAGCTGAGGAATGAAGATTCAAAATATACAAGGAAGGTTCAAAAGATGTAGAGGATTTTTTCAGCTGTGTTGTGTATATGTAGACAACTCATATAAAAATATGTGCATATATATAGATGTAAATAGCTGTATACTACATAATACTACCTATTTAAATTGTAAAGCTGACAAATCTAATGTGTTTTTTAAAAGGGATGACTATTACTCTGCAAGTATAAACGATTATAAGTCACCGTTTTCTTCAAAAAAAACCAAATTAAATTGAGAGTAAAATATCACATATCACAGCAATGAGGAATTATTTCCCCTATAGCTCAGATAATCCAGGTTTTATTATCAGATCTTATTTTTATTTATGCTGGGAAATGGTTGGTTTCTACAACCACTGAAGCCAATTGTAAAACTCCTGCTTATTTTAGTATAAGAAGGATTCAACTGAAATCATGTTGATCAACCTCCATTGGTTAAACATTAAATTCCATCCCCAACCTAAAGACAAAATTTGTCAATACCTAATGTATCTGCTTGATTGTGAAAAGTGATTTGGTATTGCAAAACTAGTTGTATTTCAAAATATAGTTTGTCTGTCTGGCCTCCTCCTTAGATTTTGTGAAGGAATTTTCAGGGGAATGCTTAAAAGCGATGAATTTTACACCTCAAAAGAAATTGTTAGCTAGTGGTTAATGTTTCAGGAGAAATTAAAAATTGCTGTTGCAGTTACTATTCAAGCAACAGAGTCATTCTTTCCCTTCCCTCCAGGGCCCAAAACTCAGTAGTTACCTGGTATGCAGCAGTTCTTTTTGTGAGGCTACAGTATGTTTTTGCCACCAAAACTTGGTTTCTTTATTCTCCAGAAACCCTTCAAACATGACAACCTGATAGCAGTTTCACACAGAGGGCTACATGTCATCAGTCCTTACAATCCTGTCTGTGATCTTTAGGTTGCCTGTGCTTGGTGAGTCAGGAGAAACCAAATTGAACTTACAGAGAGGTCAACCACCCCAACTCTCTGAGCAGCAGGGTCATTGGATGAAATCACAGATTCTGGGTGTCTGGCTCAGTTACAAAGCAAGCCATCTTGCTTTCTTAATATGCTTTATTCTCTTTTGCATGTAGAAATTCTGCTACACCTCCTAGAAGCTGGCTTTATTAGCACAGTGCATTTTAAATAGCCATCTTCTTTCACAGTAAATGATGAAACCCTCTGTTAAACTAAATGTTAGATCTTAATTTCGGTTCCCATGTTAGCTGTGTTTCCTAACCAACTATAAAATCTGATGAATACTTGTAATGAAACAAACTAGACAGCTTTTTTTACAGAATTTAAAATAGAATCCTGCTTTCCCCCTACTAGGCCACCTTTGGTTTGGGATTTTGTACTTTTCACTATAATACCACCCCAAATCATCCCCAAGAAATGAAGACGTAATTTTGGTCAATATTGCTACTCCTTAAAGGCAAAAAAACAGAAAATAATTCTTTGAGGTCTTTCTTGATATCTGAGAAAGAACTATTTCATTATTTTTAGGAGCTAGAAAGAGATCAGAGCTGATGACTGTCCTGTTTGAGGCAGTACCAGGTGCCTCTACCACGTCTGGTTTCCCTGGCATTGTCAACTATTTACTTGTGGACTGATATTTCCTGCTTTTCTTATTTGTCAGGACTCGGCTTTTTGTGGCATCGGGGTTTATTTTCTCTTTTCTTCTCATTCTTGTGCCATTCATAGTTTGACTCTTTGTTTGCCCTAGTACTATGCGCATAAAACTCATTTGATGTCCAAGTTCCCCAAGAGCTTGGCATCTCATTGAAATGTGAAGAAAGCAACACGAAAAAACTAAGGCTCAGCAAGAAGTTATTACAGAAAGAAAACACTGGTAGGGGCTCAGCTATCTTTCAGATGTAAGAGCTCTTTGAAGACTGGGAGGAGAGGTTATTCCTAGCAGGGCAGCCTTAAATTTCTCGATCTCCTGGAGTGCTCTCGGTGTTAGCACTTGTGCACATATACAAGAGGTTTACGTTCACCTGCACTCAAAGGTGTTTAGGTTTCCAAGTCCTGCTGATTGGTAAATGGTAGAATTTCATGGGAGATCAAGTTGGTGATAAACTAGAATGGTCTCATTTTTCACTGCATAGAAGCCAGGTATCAGTTTTCCTTTGCTGGAAATCAGCCAGTGGTGAAAAATAACTTTTAGACTTGCTTTAAAATAGGACTAGATGATGAGCACAGGGTGAAAATGATTGTGGAAAAACAGTCCTTTTGACTCAGGGAATATAAATAAGTCTGCTTGACCACCAGTATCCCATCTGATTTATGAGAGCCCAGAAGTCGCAACTCCAGAGGGAAGTTAAAATATTTTATGTGACTGATAATGACCACACATTCACCTCCTGAGGTAGAAATGTCTCCTTTGTATTCATTAGATCAGAACTGACTCTTTCCCACAACATTGTCCTTTCATCACTGCACTCTTTATATCCTAAAGGATAAAATGATTGGTTTTTTTTTTTTTTAAACAAAAAGTATTATGTTTAGAAACAAGTTAACCCATAGAAGAAAGCAACTGAGATCTGTCTATAGTGAGAGAAAACTACAATACTAATTAGTTGCAATAACTGTAATAAGTCAGTTATAAAAGCTGTATATACTTTCACAATAGTCCCCCCAGACAGAACAATCTGACCTGATCTACTGCACAGTTCCTGTCTGGCACTCTTTTCTGTAACTTGAAGATAAGAAACTTGTTCTGAATTGAATCTGTAAGGAAAGATCATGGGCTCTAGCTGGATTTCATTCTTCCCATCACTGATAGATATTTTGTTATAAAGTAATATTATAAAGTAATCTTTTTTCTGTGCTTTACCGATTTTAAGCCCGTGGATTTTGTACCAAAAGTCAATATAAGTGATTTTCCTAAATAGTTCTGAAACTCTCAAAAAATTGTGCACTACCAAACAGTTAAACCTCTCATGGACTGGATCCCTACGATGTATAAAAAATCCTATACATTTTGACACCACTGCAGTAGAATCAAAACACTGCACAGCAGGAGGAATAGAGGTTATGGAAAAACTCCTGGGTATTTGAATTCGGTTGCTAACTGCTTTGTCTAATTCTACCGACGGGTGAAAAAGAAAAGAATTCTTTTATATGTAAGCTCTGTGCTTGAACCTGATCAGAAATGACAAACAAGCATCCAGAAATTATGATTTTGTACCATGTACGGCTACGTTTTAGTAAACAGATGTCACACGGTTTACGGGTTACTGGTAAGGTGAGCTGTAAACCTCTGGTCCTTTTTCACAACAGCTGCCCTATGAAATAAAACAAAGCCCCAAAACCCTCATCTGATGAAAGAAACTCTGTGTCATCAGTACATAGTCATGACCTTGACTGCTCCAGCTCAGGATTTTCTGAAGCCAGAATAAGAAGGATGAGGAATGTATGAGACTTCAACACACACTTTTAGTTTTCCAATAGGCATAAAAGCTGGTTTTATACAAAAGTTGTCATCACACAATAGTTTATTAAAAAGAAAAAGAAAAAAAAAAAAAAAGACCTGAAAACATGAACTCCCCTAGAGTAATTTGAAATTCCCTGAAGTTAGTGGCTTTTAGGAAGCTAGGAATAACTCTCTATTTGAAAAATGTCATGATATTGCTATATAATATTACGAGTAGATTTCTATTCTTTCTTTCTTCTCATTTCTTATTCTTACCATTCTTACTTCACTGACTCGAAGATTGGTAGTTTGCAAACAGCATCTAACCTTTTGAGGTTCAACCTTTCAATCTGTTAAGAATCATTTTAATTAAAATGGTAATGCTTTCAATTGCCAGACTTCATTTTTATTTAAGTTGAACACCATGCACACATTTTAAAGAAACGACAATGTGTTTGATACTATTTGATTTGTACTGATTTAATCTATGAACTTTAATGAAAAATCTCAAATGATAATCAGTATATGGTACAAAAGCTATGAATCTAAACCAGGTGCAATTCATGTAAGCTTCTCCACTAGGACCAGTTTTCTGACTGAAACCTGTGAGAAGTTTTGTGTAGATAAGTTAGAAGAAGAATAAAAGAGAAAACAGTTAAACTTCCTCAGTTCTGAAGATCATGTGTTATAGGCTGGATTTTAGAATTCCTTAAAACATATTAAATCAAAACTTTTAATTGAAAAAGACAAATTTATCTTTGTATATGTAGTATTATGTATAAGGATTTGATGACTATGGGCTGCTGAGCTCAGTTGTGTCAGGACACCATAGACACCTGCATTTTCTGCTAGCATAATTTAGAATGAACTACAGAAGGAAGAGAAAACTGGTGCTCAAAATCACTTTATACAGCATTCTTTCTATCAGATGCAGAAAAGAACTTTGCAGTTACCTATTGATAAATCTCAATTAAAAGGAATAAAATCTACAAAAAACCAAAACAAAAGATCTCAAAGCAGTACGTTTTCATTTGTTGACACAGTCATGGGTCGCTTGGTTTGAGATACTTTGGTTTACCCTCCGTATACAACAACACGTGTCTCTTATACATACATCCCCATCTATGACGTCTTAACATTTCTACTTAAAATCTTTGTGTCTAATGCTTTTCACTAAATTTATATTTACAATGCCTGCTAACACAATGCTAAATAAACTTTTCTGCAAACCTTTCTCTGAAGGTCCTCCAAATATCCAAAAGCCCCAGAGTACATGCTATTTCCACCTCCAGGGTATCCCTCACCCATGTTTCTATAAGGCACTACAACATTCCCCATTTTTTCTTTCACTTCCCCACATTTCCTACAACATTCAACCACCATTGGCTGCACTGTCTTCAGCAGTATTGCCCAGCACATGTGGAAAATTCTGGGTTGTTACCCCTCAAAAGCACAGTGTTTCCAGATCATACTCCTGGGACTGTGGCATCACTTTTAGTTTCTGAAGTTTTATGCTGCATTTGAGTCAGATTTCTAAGCTTTTACATACAAGTATTACGTCTGGAAATTTATCTTCTTGCTGAAGGTTGACTTGAGATCCCTATGACTCCAGACATTAGTGCTCGATGAAAGCACTATGGGTTGGCACCATTATTTCTGTGACCACAGGTGCCTGCAATGAGATCTCCAGGTGGAGCTGAAGAACACATAGCCACTTGACTTTCACACCTGAAAGTGGCTACACAGAAGGAAAGTCCATGCTTCCTTTTCTCTCATTCAGCAGGAGTTCTACAGAGATTCAACTTCTTTTAATGTGTGTGCAATATACAGCTTACTGAAATAACTGGCCAAAGCTTGCCAAAAAAAAGCCCTGTTAGAAGAACAGCTTAAACCATTTATAAAATTTGATGGCAGCTTTTGGCTGAAAGAAAAGTGGTGGGACATAATGAAAACATCAAAATGCTTGATTCTACCAGTTTCAAATAAAAATGTTTTTAAACTTTTTAAAATGTTTTAAATTTTTCTGTCAAGAGGAATTCCATTTCACAATTTCTTTTGATTTAATTAAAACACATGGATAGAGAAAAGAATGGAAATTTTTGTATTTGGTCAAATAACGTATTTTCTCAATCAGAAATTGTCAAGGGGGATTTGTGGTGGGCTATTCAATTTAATAATATTTATCAAGGAATAAACTTCAGGTCATCTCAGAAAAATCTCTTCTGTCATTTGTGTTCCTGCAGCAGAAATGAAAATCATTTATATATTCAGCCCCATTCTAGTTTCCAGTAGGTTGATTTGGATTGCAACTTGGACTGTGGATTTCCTTGATATATATTTGGTTTCGTGTCACCTGTCTTACCCATTGGATTCCTCTTGTAAACCCCCAGACAGTATTATACAAACAGTTGAGATTTTATCATCATTGTTGACTTGCATTATAATAGCAAATAGAAATCAAGTGCAGAGTTGGAAAAGTCCCTTCTGAATTCACTAAGGTTTTAAAGTAATCCACTACTTTATAATCACTGTGCACCTACCCCAGACTGCCCACTCTTAGCAAAGGTGGTTGGGGGGTGTCTAATCCTGAGCTGCTGAGCTGCTGGAGGAGTCCAGGTCCTTTCCTCTTCCGGGGAGCCTGGACACATCCTGGATGTGCTTTCATACAACAATTCCTCCAAAATCATTGCATCTTTAGTAACAGAGGATGTGACAAGTTGGCAAAATATTAAGAAATAGACTTAGTTAATAGGAAAAGGGGAAAAGAAAAAAAAAAGGTCACCTGAAAGCTTTGTGCTCATACTATGCAGCGTGACCCTATCTTTTCTGAGCCTTTTACAAGCAGAATAGATCCTTACTGAGACCCAGCTTTCTCTAGTTCTCAGTGGCAGGCTGGATAGCAGAGATTGTTTTCTAAATTGTGAACTTGGAGATAACAAAAAAGGCAGCTCCTACCTTTCAGCAGCTTGTCTATAAGCACATCCTTGCTGTGGTTCTGCCATGGTCCCTTCACACTGGACAGTTACAGTATTGTTTTCAGATATGAGGCAATTTCCCACAGTTGTTATGTTCAGAAGTTGGTTGTATGCTATGATAAGACTAAAATAAAACATATACAGATAATCAGTCAAATTGACTATGCCGATTTTATTGTCAAAGTTAGTGATAAGAAAACTTGGCCTGACCATTTGCATTTATGCTGAGGCAAATGCTCTCTCTTGGAGTGAGTGAAAGTCTCCATAACAGTGAAAGAGCAGTCTCAAGGAAGATCATAGAATAGATAGCATTTATACTTTCTTAATAAAAGGCATCTAATATGAATGTAAATAAAATAAATACCATCATTTATCAGAGCAAGTCTACTTAGAATAGAGAAACAAAATGAAAAGTAAGACCAACCAATCATACAGTGTGCATTTTTAAGATAGATGATTAAAATGCTCTCACTCCTTCTGTCATAGTCCAAGATTGGTGCTTAAATGACACTTCAAATAGTAAGGTCTCTTGTAGAATCGTGCAGCATGAGTTTTTAAAACACAGAAAAGTTATTAATGAGACAGATCCATCAACAAAATGACCCTGTCGTAATATAACTTCCGTTGAATTCATTCAAAATGGATCAATAAGTGTTTCATTTATTTTTCTAGTATTCCATGCAAGCAGGATCTTGTTAATACATTGTCTTGGTTGGCAAAAATCACATTCAGTACTATTGAATAATTTCATTGATGCACTGCTATTTTCAAAACTCATGGAAAAGGTCACACAAGTTTATATTTGTTTTCTTAATCTCTTGAAAAATTAAATCTATACTGGAAGCAATTAGCTTTCAAACATGAAGACCTTCTTAAAATTAAATAGAGTTAGGAAAAAAATGCCTAGACATTGTTTCCATGTCTACTGAAGATTTATACTTGCAAGAATATTTTAACCCTCCCAATACCTTATAATTTTGCTGCCCTTTTTCAGAATTTAATTTTATTTATCTGTTCTGTAAGTAACAGAAGATCAAAAATTAACCTTTGATAACAGAAATTAGGGCAGCACTTTTGGAGAATAAGGAAGCAAAAGCAGTGCCAAAGAACAACTTTATTTTTTATTTTTTAAAATTTATTACACTATTTCAAACATCATTGCAAAGCGAGGCTGTCAAGGGTGATTTATTGTTCTGTACCATTCAGACTGTAACCATAGTAATTCATATGCTCCGAAACCCTCTTGCTTAAACAAGTAAAGCAAACACTAATAATCCCAAGATAGTGATTGATCAGGAGTTCTCAGTGTAAGCTACATAAAGCAAAACATCTTCTGTGTTTGCTTACATAAAAAATTGTGATCTTTAATAACACAAACTGTTTCAAAAAACTTTGGATGTCAGTTACAAGCTATGGAGCTGCAGAGCTAGGGTTAGATCCCCTCTACACCAGAACATTCTTAAAGTAGCCTAATTAGGTTGTAGGTAATAAAACCAGCCACCTAACTCACTGGTGGGAGCAATGATGGTAATATTAATGGAATCTGCAGTTTGAGATACTTCCATTTCCCAGTAATGCAGTATCTGGAACGTGAATTGTCAGCAGCACTCAAACACATTCATCGCCAAGGAACTTCTACTGACACCTAAACTGCCACACCAGGAGCTTCTCTCCATTGCCCAGTCTGGATTTTAAATTTCAAATGGGAAGTTCAAAGCTCAAATGCAATCACAGTGTCCTATTTGGGGAGAGGCTGAGCTCCTGGCACTCCCACCATGGAAGTTATCAGAGTACCATTGTTAATATTTTTGTGAAATTTAAGGACTTCCAACAGCTTCTGAAGTTCTTCCCTTATTGGCTCTGCATTTTATCTTTCCCTGTCATGTTTGGGGAGTTGGGTTTTTTGTGGGCTTGTTTTGGTTTGTTTTTTTCCTTTCCTGTTTCTTTGTATTAACAGAGAGTGGAGATTATTTCACCAGGCAGACATGCCTGTGTATTAAGGAATGGGAATTCATGAAAATGCAACCCTGTGGTGTTCCTTTTGCCCAAGGATTTAAATGGCTAGATTAATACCTTTTTAAGAAACATAAATGTTCACTTAATTTAGGAATTTATGTGATTAAGTCAGAGACTGTTTCCTTAAGAAGGTGGAGTGGAATTAAAATTGTCATGGAAAGAAGTGCAGTTTTATTTTGATCTACATCAGTTCCAATGCAAATCTAAATGAATTCCTGGGGTTTTATTAAAGAGAATATAATCTGTTATTTGTAATGATGCAGTGTCTTCCAACTTTCTGGTAAATAGCAGTCCTATATTTGGGTTTCTGCTGATTCTTGAGAAAACACTTTGTTGTATATATTATAGCATTGTTTTAAAACACTTAAACTGTTCTAGGTTTGAGAAAAAAAAAAAACAACAAACCCACCATGCAGTTTCTGCAAATATCATTAAACTACTGTTATTAAACAGAACTCAATGCTATCAGAATTTCATATTCATAAATACTGGATAAACAGCTTTGCAGAATGTTCAGAAGAACAATTACTAAGTATGTGATTTTAAAAAATAGGTCTTTATCACTCCCAGCAGAGGCTCAATTAAGTGGACAAAGCCTATTTATCTGTGGAAGAAATGTTTTGGCAGTGTAATGGTAATGGTTTAATACTACAGATATGTTTAATTTTCACTTAACTCTGTCTTTATATCCAAAAATTAGTCTAGATTATTAGCAGGACTATAGCTACCTTGAGTTCACGTTTTTCTCCAGCACCCTTCTGCTTATGAGTTCTTACCCAGGTAATTAATATTTTTCACTCTGTTATGTCCTTACAGAAAGTATGTCCAGACTGTGGTGGTTGGCTGAGAGTGGGTATCTGAACTACTCATTGGATCTTATATATCAGAGCACAATGACTTCCATATTAATTATTAGAGATTTTTTCTAAATTATTACCACAGAAGTTATAAAGTTGGGATATCGTGGAATCTGGCGATAAAAGCCATATATATGTCTTTAAATGTAGCAATAGAGGGTCACTATCCAACAAAAGCAACTTGAGAGGGTGGGACAGCTGAAGAATGCTATGCCAAACTGATTTCCTCAAATTCCTTTGTAAGATATTGGGCTTCACATTAACATTTTTAGAGCGCTAGAAATTCCTCATGAGCATGAGAAATTATCTAACACTTCTTAAAAACCCCAGGTGGTAACATTTTAAACTGGGGAATGAAAAATGGCTTTAAGGGTAGGACAGCAAGATGGGATGGTCCAATTTTGAAGACAGTAACAGATATTCACACCATGGGAGTATGTTCAAGAGACCAAAAAAATCTGTAACACTCAGTACTACTAGTCACACCAAGGAAGGCTTAAGGATTGAAACTAAGGAAGATGGTGAATGCAAAGCTAGTGAGTTTTCCATACCACTTCTTATCTGTAATTGCAATACAGAGGTAAATTCTCCCTACAGAGGCAGTAGCAAAACAAGGCAGTGGTGCAAGTAGATATTCCTGCTACAAAGACAACCTTCCTTCTCCCA
>VZTM01038967.1:906-26605 GCA_013400555.1 Jacana jacana
ATATTTCCATGGTTTAGTTTAAATCTTTAAAAAAAAAGAGATTACATTGACAGCATCCACAGAAGCATAAAACCTAAAAATGCTAGAGGACTGGAAGCATTCTTACCTCATGAAATAGCAGATTTTTAATCTGAACTCATTGCAGTTCTCCCCATTGGCATCCCTATATGTAGGCTAGTTAAAGAAAGCTTTGTGGGCCTTGAGTCAGTAATGTTTTTATCCACAGAAGACTTTGACACTAGACCAGCTGAATAGAAACCAGTATCAAACTATTCTTCTAGAGCTAATGACAGTATGCTCTGATATTTCATTCACTTTCACAGCAACTCAGGACACATTTCCTGGCTGCCACTTTGGTTTTTGCCCTAGCAAAAATGCCTCTATTATACTATTCTGAATATTCTCCTGAATGGTTTCTTGCCATCTGTGGCTAACCTAATAGGATAATACTTCTGATTACTGAATTATTTAAAGAGGTATACATGACATATGTTCTTAGCTACCACTCTAGTTCCTGCTAGTCTGAGGCCAGCTGGCCATTAGATGTTTGACAAGCTATCTTGGTAATATATTTCTGTTTATTCAAAGTTAATTCAAAATATGCCTTAGCTAACTTGTAGATATCAAAAATGTCCAAAACCAATAGCAGAAAGAGTCAGACAAGACTTGACTTCTTAGGCTGAAAAAGGTCTCACCCCTAAACTTTCTTTGTCACTAATTAATTGACACATTTTTACATACAGTCACAGAAACAATCTGCCTTTGATGTTTTAGTATCAATTTTTAGGACTTCCTGAAAGGATATGTGGCCAGAAGCTTGCCAGCCAGCTCTGTGGAAGGCAGATACCACCGGTGCATTAAAAGAAAGGTTCTTGGCAAATGGCTAGAGCACTGATTTCCTTTGTCATCTGCAAAAGAGAAAGAAGTCAGTTAACCACATTGTTCATGACCAGAGAGAAGCTTTTATTCTTCAAGTGGAGTCAGAGAGAAATGATCCAAGGTAGAGATGTTGGGTCATTGTCTACCAAACAGGTAGGAAACAAAACCAATGAGCACAAATGCTCCTTTAGTGATAACTACTGCTAGATTGTGTTGGTAGGTTAAAAAAAATATTAAAAATCAGTGTAGATAACAGGCCCTAGCTAGAAAAACGAGGTATGGACAGCAGTGTGCTAAACATTATACAAAGAAACTGCCAGTAATCCAAAGAGCAAATACAAAACTAATTCACCAAAATGGTGGGGAGATTATTTATGTGCAACTGCTTCCAGTATTTGTTTTATTGCAGCTTTATAGCCTTATGTTAACAACCAGATTGCTAAAAAAACGCATCTGCCTCAAAGAATTCAATGCCAAAGCAACACCTCATGTCTGCGCCTAGGGGTCCCATCTCCAGTTGCTGTACAGTTGTGTCTTTGCCATGTAACCGCTGAAACTACAGAAAGAGTCACTCATTGGCAGGGTGTCTGACCATTGGTGTTTCTCAACATCTGTGATCTTACATTATTCTCTGTCACTCTTTTGAAAGACAGTAGATGACATGCATGCATGTAACAGGAACCACACATGGACTACACTTGTCAAGAGAGTGTATATACAAGGAAGAGAGGCATTGCTTGCAGCAGACAGCAAGTATGTGGGCTCTGCTACCTCTCATTAGGTATTTAGAACAGGTTTGATGGAGGTTTGCAAACATGGATATACGGGGATGCACTATACTCAGCAGCAAGATCTGCCCCTTAAGTTTTAATCTCTCACACCTTTAGATACTTATTTCTCTCCACATGGAAAAAAAGGTAATAATTAATACCTTTTTCAAGTCAAAAGCTGTCCTGCATTTCAAGAGAATCTAAATATAGCTTTGTGAATTAAGGCCCCATTTCATAGCATTAAGCCCATCCATGAACTCCTCTAACTGCAATGTGACAAATGTCACAATTAGCAGTGTTATGGATCAAGGTCTATTGCATCACTTCTCTCCCTCAGACCTGGTACATCACATTTTAATAAGAGTAAAAAGATTACACGAGCCTTAAGTCATACTACTGCCAATTATTGCATGATGATTCAGAAAAGCTTTCCAAAAAATGACAGGTCAGAAAGGCAGCTGTGTAACCACTCAAGACAAAGATCAATGCCAGAAATAACTCCTTGAATAATTCATCTAAACACTTCTCTTGGTCAAGGCCAGTATTTTAAAAACCACTATACCCTCCATTGTACATCATCTGTATTAAGAAAATTTAATACAGCATGCATATAATTAAAATTCTGTCCCATGTGATTCTGGGCCAAAATGAAACGTGGAAAATTTTACAGAACAGAAATGTCGTTTGCCAGGAGAAAGACTGGCTAAATCAAAGAACAGCAGGGGTTATACTAGAAGATTAATTTCAAGAACAGCAAAGTAAAATCTTGAAAAAGCGTACCAAACATTTCAATACAAGCATTCAAAAGCTCATCTAATGTTGCAGCCTTCCCAAGAGTGTTTGACCCCATTGTCCTTTAATTGATGTCAAAAAACAAGAGACATTTTCACCAAGTAGAAGGATGCTTCTTCAGGTGCACAGCTTTTTCACTTTATTGCTGGTTGCATTCTTAGCTGGACTTCAAGGAAAATCTGAAGAAAGGAAAAGAAATAATAATTATATGATTATATGTGAGACTTATCAGGATGCAATGTTTACAGTTCAACTCATGTTTTCTATTAACTGCTTTTTCCCACCACGATACAAAGCACGTGAAAGACTGCTGTAAGATTTCCCTACATTCCAGCTTGTGTTTTTAAGTGTCGTCCAACTGTTTGTCCACTAGCACAAAATAAATCCATAGCAGGGGTCATAAAACAGAAACCAGATGGTAAATGAGGGCAGGCATGTACAATGACGCACATTTTGTTCAGGTCATTTTATTTACACTTGATAAGTCACTTTTTGTTAATAACCCTGCTTTTATGTTTTAAAGCATAACCATTTTTTTCGCCCTGATGATACCAGTTCATGTAATGCTAATGGTCTTAATTGGAACAGACTGCATAAAATGTTTAATGAAGTTGATAGCAAACATTAAACTCAGGCGATTTTTCAAAGAATGTTAATATCTGTCCCTACAGCTTTTAAAAATAAATCTTCCTACACCAGCTGAACACTCACAGAAAGCTGAACACATACAGAAATGTCTAAATTGTACCATACGTCTACTATGCATTTAATTATCAAATATCCATTTACCTGAAAGATGTACAAAATACTGTTGCGAATTTTCAGGATGAATCTTACAGGTTATATTTTAAGAAGAGAAGAAACCAGGACTTTATTGTTTATCTGTGACTGAGCCCCACTACTGCCTGACTATAACAAGCATTTGAAATGTGACAAACAATTACAAAGTACATCCAGAAACCTTTCTAGTAGAAAAGCAGAGTCCTTGAAGTGAAATAGTGCAGAAATTTGGGATGTTTCTTTCCAGAAGTTGTTGTACATAACGTAACTTTTTAATGATGGTCATGCAAAGCGTTGATGAACTATATAAATGCTTTAATTCATTCACAAATACCAAGTTTTTCAAACCTACCATATCACAGATCTTGTACTGCAAGTTGAGTCCTGGTAGGACTGCCATCTTTCACCTTTGTTTACCATCGTAGTCTGACCCCTTCCCAAATGCCACTGTCCCAAGGAGCACAGGGTACTCTGAGCTAGGTCCCTGTGAGCTTGCAGCCCTAGAGACATCATCGTAGTCCAGCCACCCAAGGGATACCAGGCACTGGCAGCTTTGCTGGCCTTGCTGGTGCCACCTTAGCCATCTAGCTCACGCCCATGGCATGGGCAGGCGTTCCATCCTCAGCAATGTATCAGGGCCAATGTATCCTGACACAACTTCCATTTCCCAGAATGAGGAGAAAATGCTGCTTACTCAGCCTAGGCCTGCACTACTGAACTGACCATGCGCAGTCTGCTTCCCAGGTGTTGAGGTTTACTAGCGGAGTTGACTAGCCTGTATATATTAGCCTGAGGGTAGTATGACTAGCCTCACATTAGCCTGTACATACATCAGTAAAGTCTCTCAGCCTCCGAAACAGAGTTGGCACATGCAAATTGCTCATTGCTGGCCTATGCTAACTCCCACCAGTGGTGGTGGGATAATGCTCTACAGACCCAGCTTCAGAGTCTTGTGGGGCTCAAGCTTCTCTAAGCATGCAGCAGTGTTTTGCTTACAAGGCCTTCAAAATATACCATTCAGCCAAAGACACTATTATTTTTAGATCGGTTCCTGCAGCCAGGTTCTTTTTGGTCCCATCTAACAATGGATTAAGACATGACATACTTTACCATGGAGCTGAGAGAAGGACCCTGCAGAAAATAAGCACAGATCACTGAGCAGGGAGTTTCTACAAGTCAGTGCACACATAATGCAGCAGTAGAACAGCTCAGCCAACAGGCAGCATGAGCAGAGCGGCGCAAGCATGCAGTCCTGCTCCGCCAGTGCCTTCCTCCCAGCCAGAAAAAAGTGCTTTCCTCTGTTTGAATTTGAAGGATCCCATGTCTGTTTTTCCAGGAATCATGCAGAGCTCCAATTTGCAATGAACTGGGGTAAAACTCTTTCTTTCACACAATAATAAACAGCCAGAGCATTCAATCAAGAAAAAGGGGAAGGTGGGTACCCAGTGGTCTTTGGCGTTGAACCCATTGTAGCAGAAAGCATCCTAACAGTTCTGGGGCTAAGCAGGGCAGCGTCAACTCTTCCTACTAAAGCTGTGCCATCACACAAAACCCAAAGTTGTCTCAAGTGGAACAGAGACAATACAGGGAGATACATAACTCTGTATTCTGCTGGTCAGGCTGCACATGGGCCAAGGTTACCCTAGGTTCAGTCTTTCTTCCCAAGTCTGTTTATATAATTAAAGTGAAAAAAGACAAGTAGAGCACTTGCTTGGTTTACTTGCTTTGAGAGTTAGCCAGCAGCTGAACAGTGTTTTTTCAAGATCATAACTTTGTACTTCAGCACCTAACTTTGGCTAAAATCCCACTTTAGGCATGTTTATCCTTTTTGACTATCCCAAAATCATTTGCTAAGTGCTTGAACTACTAGCTTGGTTTTTCATAGAATGAGGTGTCTAGCTCTTCCAACTTCATCTGACTTAGGTTTTTTTTCAAGACAAGAAAAATAAAATAAATTTTACATTGGCTATTTCAAAATATATTTTAGTCAGCTCTTCACACAATAGAATTGAGAAAAGCTTTCGGTCTATCCTTTGAAAATTGCTGAACATGAAATACAAGAGGGGAGAGATTTGGTCTGGTTTTTCAGTTTTATTAGTATTACCATCCTCCATAATATCAGCATAGGAGAATATAATTTCTGTCTTCTGTTGGCAACAGTAAAAAGGTAGCCATATAGCAATTAATAAGTAGTGCTCTGTGTAAAACTGCAGTATTTTTAAAAATTATATGACAACTACTTAACCTGTAGATACCTAGATGCCAATGCCACAGTACCATCCCTCCAAACTGCCTCATCCACATCAATTAAAGAAATTATATTTTGATAGTCAATTGCCCAACACAAGAAACACAAAAAAAATCATACATACAATAATAAATGTATATAACGTATATACAAACCTGCATAATAATGTGTATATATTAAAATGTACAATATATGAACATAATACATACATGTAATACATGCAAAGAATTAAAAACTTTTAAATAAGTGGTTACTATTAAAAAAATTGATTCCCAAAGGTGCTGCTGTTGGACTTCCAAATAAAGATAACCTAGAGAATCTCTGCCCTCAAGTGTTTCCTAATATAACTCTGAGACATCTCATCGCCATCCAGATGTTTCAGGAGGATTCAGGAAAGTGGGATAAGAAAAACAGAGCTCACTCAACAAGGTCTCACAGTTAGTGAATGATTGATCACATACGACAATAAAACTAAAAAAAATACACTTTTGCCTTAAAATGGAATTATAATTCCTATTTGGTTTACTGTTTTTAACAGATGATTTTAAGGACACAGGAGGCACACAATCCTCCACAGCTGTCCATTCACATTTCTTAATCAGGTCACTTGAAATGACAGACTCCACTATGAGTCCTGCTGGGAACCTGCCACATGCTGGGAAGGGACTCCACAGCAATAGTCAGGAATGGGTGAAGGATGGTAGGAAAATGATGAATATAAGCCTTAGTTTTCCCTCAAAGCCTACAATTTTTCTAAAGGACCCCTTTCATTTAGGTAACAGATACAACCAATATATAACTATGAACCACGTCATGGTATCAGGCATATCACGAAATATCACCATTATGGGATGTACAATTCCTACTTAGAGGGAAAGCAGAAACATCTGCAGTGATGTGCCCAGAGGGCAGAAGTTTGTGATGGGCTGAACTACAAGACAGAGTTCCTTCCAATTCTTGCCATCACCCAACTGCCACATGCACATGGTTACTTTGAGCAGATGGCTTTCCTTAGCACTCGTTGTGCAGTGTAGTTGCATTTTGTTTTCCAAATTTTGGCAGTCTTGAGATTGTGCTATTGTGGGCTGTCTTGATAGATGTATTTAAAACAAGCATGCAGGTTGTGAGCGCTCAACACAGATGTGGTCAGGTGTAATACATTAGCTTTAAAAAGAAACAGGGTACCCTGCCGGTAAACTTGTGGTCTTATGCAAAAGCACCAAATGGTGTGATCAGTGGGCAGCCTGCAGACAAGTTTTAAATGTTGACTACTGCCATTAGTAAAACCAAAAGACATCACTTTTACTGCTGGAGGCTACTAAGGGGTGGTCCACACCTACAAGTTACAGCAGTTGAACTAATATTAAAATGTCAAGCCAGCACAAATCCCTGTGTGGGCACTTTCACATGGATTTCAAGTAAGTTATACTGGTTACAGGTGCAGGCTAAACCAATAAGTCACGTTTAAATAGGCTTAAATTTGACATAAGGTGTAATATTTATTTAGCTAAATGAAATTTAAACAGCTTTTTAGCCAAGCCAAAGTAAATATACATATAGCATTTTCCCCATTAATTAAAGTGGGCTATTTTCCTTCTACTTAGGGACAATAAATAGAGCCACACGCAAACAGTTCAACTTTGACACAGAGGCACCTCTATGGGTCTCAGTTTATCCATAAACTTTCCAGAGGCCTGCACACAGGAGACTCATATTCTTTACAAGATTAGGACATTCTTGGGGATTTAAGTAAGCCAGACCTACCCCCATCTCCAAGCCTACACAACACATCACTAAATGCTTGCCTTAAACGGCTTCCACCTGGCTGCTGGGGAAAGAGTGCTAAATGTGAGCAGCTGAACAGGGAAATCAAATCAGTAGCAGTACACAGAAAAAGAACCCGGGAAGAAATAAGAGAGCCTTGTGAGAAGGTTTGAATCCACTGCTAGTGGATGGCTAATGCCAAATCTCACACTAACAAGGGACACTGCATAGGGCATGTTAGTGGCTCCACAGCTCTAGAGGCTCCATGGGATCTACTCCTCATTTCACCTACTCCATTTCATTCGGCCGCCCCAAAGCAGTCTAATCTCTGTAAAACTTATTTCATTGCAAATTAACACAAATATTTATTTACTGATTTGGGTATTGGGGAACAAAGAAGACAAACATAAAAATACCTTTCCTCCCACTTTCCCGGCCTCAGTTGCACTTCAGACACCTCTCCCTTCCCCTTGTTATTGCTGCAGGTGGCACCCAGTCCCTTTGGTGAGGCAACAGGCAGTGCAGGAGGTCAGGGTCAGTACATAAGTCCTTCCCTCTCACTCTTGCCCTGTGCTCCAGCATGGGTCCCCTATGGGCCACAGTCCCTTCAGCGGTGTTCTTGCTCTGGCATGGGCTTATCCACAGGCCACAGGGAAGTAACTGGTCTGACACAGAGCACCTCCTCATCCTCTGACCTTGTTATTCCCTCTGTTCTTCCCTTAACCTCTCCATTCCCTTGTTCTCTCCATGTTCCTTCCCCCTTGGCATTTTTCACCTTTCCTTAGATATGTTCTCACAGAGATGCCATCAACTTGGCTGATGGCTTAAGCTGTGGTCTGCACAGGGACCCTTGCAAAGACTGCTGGAAGTGGCTGTGTCTGGCACAGGGCAGCCCCTGGCTTCCTCCTGCAGAGGCCATGACTGCAGCCCCCCTGCTGCCAAAACCTCACCATTTACATCTAATATGGCCTTTAAGGGATGAGCATTTGTAGCCTTAGTGAAAAAGAATGCAAGTTAAAAATTGTCACAATGTATTTCATTATACTTAATTTTGAGAGACAAGTCTACTGGCCTTAGTTTCAACGCAACACAGGTCACCCAATTAACATAAAAGAGTGTTATAAATTATTTCGGAGCATAGATATCTACTCTTCTATAGGAACAGAGGTTAAATTAATAGGACCATAGGTAAGAAAGCAGGTGGATATATGGATCCACTCATATGCACTACCAGAGTACTATGAGAGCCACATAATGCCTTGTAGAAGTTAACAAATCAGCATATGGGGTACAATGCATGCTGACCTAACATAAAAGAGAAGCTTATAGAAATCATGAGGAATGCTAATGGATAGTCACACGATCAAATACTTTCAGTAAGCAGAAAGTCACTTGACTAAGGCTTGAGCTGCTTAGACAGCATGTTGTTTAGCATTCTTCTCTTTCTGTGAAATTAACCAAGATGATTTCGGAAATAACAAATATAAAACTAGGTTTCCTCATTTATAAAACCCCTAACATAATGGAGAACTTGATAACTGGATTTGTAAAAACAACAGAAGTTCCTTTTCAGTTGCAATTCTAGCATTTTATGGAACTGGTTATATACCATATTTCAGCTTTGTCCCATCTGCTTCTATATTTGTTTCCTCAATTTACCGTTCTGGCATTTGCCTCTGTAACAGCAACTCCAGCTAAACTCCGGCAGTAAAATCTGAACAAGCATCCTTGAATTATTCAATGAACTATGATGATGATATCTTAGTTCCACTTTCCATGGGTCAAGGTAGTACAATTGCCCAGAATGCATCAGGTTAAAAGGAAGATCTAAAGGAAGAGGTTACTTTGTCTTCAAAAAGAGGAAAGCTTTCAGCCACATTTCTCACTAGATTTGTTACAAAAATTTTTTCACTATTCCCAGTAAAGCAAAATCAAAATTACAATTATCAGACACTTGATTAATGTGTATGGCACCAGAGGATGCAGCTCTTCTGAGAATCTTTGCCTTCAGACATATTAGAGATCCCCAGCATCAAAGTACAATACATCCAGGAGAGGACAGAGAGGACAGCTAACAGCAATGAGAGTTCATATACTCTACTGCAATCTTTGTTCAGAAACCAATTCAATACACTGTCAATACCTCTTACAAGTTATACTAATGCCTGTAAGCCTCCAGAGAAACTTTTGGCAATCACCTCTGCTGTTCACAGACTTGAGTACAGTTCTTTACGCTCTTTCATGAATAACTCTGCTTTGTAAACCTAGTCATACAGGTCAAGTCAATGTGAAAAAACCTCACCTTATCAGCATATGTTCTTGACTGGTTACATTTTTACATGCCTCTAATGAGACTGGACCAGCCCATGAAAAAACATTTTTTTAGTTATTTAAAAAAACATATGGAGAAATAACCAACCCTTCAGTTCTAAGAGACAAAAGACCCAGTACATTTATTATCATATATCTGTTACAAAATATTTTAATATTTTATTATTATTTATCTTTACCAGCTATAGTCTCCTAAAGTCAAACTGGAAAAACCACACTTATTTATTAATTAGATTACTAAGAAATCCTAGGCTCTATTTACCTAGACCTTCTAATATGTTCAGCTTGGAGATCTACATTTCCCCCATAAAGCTTATTTTGTCTTATTTTTAACTAAGCCAAGATTCTTCTATAGTAGTATAGTCCCTGGGTAGTGTTTTTTTTGAAGCTATTAAATCTTTCAAGAGTTATGACAGTTTTAAGAGTCAGGTCTGCTTTCAGTTTCACACCACTTTTCAATCAATTTTAAGGCCAAGAGGAACCATAATAGCTTCTAACTTGTATTAAAATTCAGTAAGTTTGGTATCAAAGTTCTCGTCTGATAAACCCACGGCTTCCAAATCAATTTTCCCTTGGAAGCTTATTCACTCCATGTAATTCTGTAATTACGAGTTATTTCCCACTGGAGACTAACTGCTCATGGCACAGTATTTTCTAGGCCCACGCTGGCAGACAGCCACACTGCAAACATCCACACCACACATTATAATGATGCCACAGGAATTGCAGACACATACAGAGCTCCTCAAGCATGTTAAGCACTACGGGCTTGTGCTAGTCACCCAAACAGTAGAGATTATAGCTAAGTGTCCCAAAAAGCAAGATGTTAAAACATATCCCCTCTTCCCCTTTCCATTTCTGCAGTTGCATTGTATCAAGACTAGATAAAATTATTATCTGCAGCCACAGAAACCAGTGAAGGAAGGCTTCACCACCTCCTACCTACCTGCTATCATTTCCAGCATCAATGACCATATCCGATTTCACGTTCTTCCTCGTTTCCGACGTTCCCCAAGCTGAAGAACAACTGCAGTCACTTCACATCTAATAAAAGCAAGGGTATCGCCTTGTAAAGAGGGAAGGTTAAGTGTGTGTTTATTTTATCTTCTTCAGCCCTGTTATCCCATACATGACCTCACATGTCTCCCCATGAGACACAATTTTCCCTCTCCCTACAACCTACACCTATCCTGGTGCGAGGAGTGGCCTCACCGTGCAGAGAGCAATCTTGTTGCTGACCTTTCCTCCCGTGACTACAATCAAAACATGAGTCGGCTTCAGAAATATCTTGACCACACATTTAAACCCTGGGAAGTACTTATCAGTGCAGTAAATTGAAGGCAGCAACTGGCAAAACAATAAAGGCAGGAAGAGGCTTTCAGAGACTCAAGTAATGGTAAGCTGGATGTCTGAGATGGAGCAAGACAGAATTAAAAGGACAGAGAGGCAGGACAGAACTTTGTCCCCTTTTGCTCATTTGGCTGTTATGGTGCCTTTCTAATGGAATCCTCTGTTTTCCCTTTGATGAATGTAGAAAACAGTTCACATGTACCTGCTATTTCCCCATAGACGTGCTAATAGGTCTCAAACAAGGAGAGAGACTGGACCAGTTGCTAATGGCCCTTCTCATTCCCTGGTGGCAGCTTCCCACTCATTTGAGAGCAGTTGCTCCTTAAAGAGAGAATGCAAATTAAAATGGTACGCTAGAAAATACTGGCAGACACACGGGACGGTAGACAGACCTGCTGTGTGATCCCAGGAACTCATGCAAATTGCTGTCTACTGCACACTCACATGAATCAGGGATGCCTGCCTTGTGCAGTGCTGCTGTTTTGCATCTGCAGAAGTCACCCAATGACTCACAACTGCCAGGCAAGCAGGTGTGCAAAAAAGCTGGTAAAAACACAGCCTGGAGGTCTGGAGAGATCCAGCATCTTTCCTTGTGAAATTCTGTCAGCAGATGCTGGACAGAGAAATACGTAGCAGTTCCTTCCTGCAGGGAAGAGATTCTCTTTCTAGTGCGTTTGACCAGATTTTGTACTTTTTTTCAGAGCTAGCAAAGCATCTGTCAGTCAGCTGACTAAACCTTGCTTCATACTAAGGAGCCCACTAAGAAACACACACTGGTTAGTATGACTGTATGAAGATCCTCAGCAAACCTCTAAAATTGTTTACTATACAGAAAGAATTCTATGGAGTACAGGATATGAGAACAGCATCACCACAGTTGATTCCTATATAGGAGCTTTTGTAACAGAGCTAGTTCTATTAATAACCACATACCTTCCTAACAATAAGACATTTTGCAGCCAACAGGTTTAAATGCCTTCTTGGAAAAGAGAGCAATGGCAACACAGAAGTACCTCATCAAAAGACTTGAAACACAAACAAAATCTCATGTGAAGAAGGTGCTATATAAAAAAAAATATATATAAAAAGATACACAACAGCAAAATAATCAAAAAAAGGCGAAGGAGCGGTGTAAAAAAAATCTCTCTCAAAGGAAAAAAGAAGAAAAGAGTCTTAAAGCTTCTGTCTTAATAAGTAATATATTAAAAAACAAACTTTGATCTTTAGTTTGCTAATATTATTTGGTGGTTAAATATTTATTGTATGAAAGACTATGTAACAGAGGACTGCAGCTACACAAATATCCCACTTCCGCAACCAGAGAACAGGACAACAGGACTTCAGCGAATCAAACCTTACCAAAACCCATTGACTATTTGCAATGCTCGAGTCTTAAGATACAACACCATAAGCCTCTAAACCTCATGTATTTGTAGTACAACCTGTATTTTCTGCCTAAAAGAGTAAGATCTGCAGAAAATCCCAAATGCGTACTTTGTAGAGATGCTATGCCAAAGATTCACCATTATTTGAAAAGCAACACAAGTAGCTGCTGCAGCTGTAACAGCTGAGAACCCCATACTCCACCAAATGTCCTTTTGACTTTGTGGATGAAACCCCTTCAGTTAATTGGTAGTACAACGCCTTTTCAGCCTGGTTCAGGCCAT
Source organism: Jacana jacana (assembly GCA_013400555.1). Taxonomy (NCBI): domain Eukaryota; kingdom Metazoa; phylum Chordata; class Aves; order Charadriiformes; family Jacanidae; genus Jacana; species Jacana jacana. The sequence goes on from VZTM01038967.1 coordinate 13,488, forward strand.
CCCAAATACCTGACGCCCTCACAAGTAACTTGAAAGACACTAATTAAATTCATCCAGGCCTGTTTGCTTTGTATTTAAAAAGGAAACTCATAACTATTTGCTTTTTAGCATATATTTATCAAATTTAAAGGACTTATCACAATTTTTTCTCTAAGAGTCCACTTAACTATAATGTGTTAACAAGTGTATCCTGTGGCTATGTGGAAAAGCTAGTATGAAGTGAAAAAAGTGATCAAGTAAGGAAAATTAAAGGGTAGGGAAATTAAAGGGTGTGAGGTGTTAGAAAATCTTGATTTAGAAGCTGAGATAGAAGCTTAGGGACTTGTTTCCCCTCTCCCAGTATTTGGCCTTAAAAGACTGACAGCTATTACAGTCAGGTTTTCAAAACAGCTCATGCCTTTTCAAGCTTATTTACAGGCATGAATTGTATTTCTATAAGCACTATACCAGATAACTGTGCCCAAGGCAGAATTTACAACAATCTCTGCATCAAAATAGTTAAAGCAGGGCAAGAATTCAAAAAGGAGCAGATTCTGAAACATGGACATGAAGCAAATTGCAAAAGAGCCTTTACTTAAGATACATTAATCTCATTTTGGTTCCACAAAGCACCAAAATCCTGGCTGCCTTTCACTTCCAGTGCCTGACTCCTGGGGTGTGATTCTCAGCCTAGTCTCTTACTTCTTACCTCCTCACCCTAAAACGTGACTGCCTATAGCTTTTAGCTGCTTTCTATGTTTTCCATATTAAACTCCCCAAATGCCCAACGTTGGGCTTCAAGAAGCCTATCAGCCTATCAGAGTCAGCAACACCACCAGTTCCCCACTTAGGTCAGTCCTAAATCCTTTAGGGATCTCTACACCAGAAACTCCTCTACATTGCCTCTATTAGGCATCCTCTGGTGACACCTAGCACACCACTTCCATACTGTGGATAGGTTCAGCTGTTATGCCCAAGCTCTTTATCCAAGACACTCCTTAGAGCTGTGTGAGATACAGGATCAACTCTTCTCATTAACGGAAGGATTGTAAATCTCCACTGTCTTGGCGGAGATACAGCACAGATTTACTAGCCCCAGAACATCAATGAAATTCCATATTAAATGAAATAATGAAGTTTCTTTGGCCTGCAGGAAGAAAGAAATCAAGAGGACGACTGTATAATTTAAGGGAAAGAGCACTCACTCAAGAAGAAGGGAAAAAAAAGTGAATTCTAGTTCCCGCACCAATGCCTACTTAAGATAAAAATATACAGACAGTCACTAGGGCTGGGCCTGGAAACCAAGAGTTTTAGGAAGGGTGGCAGCTATTCCAGGAAATATGTGCTCATGAATTCAGTAAAGCAGAGCATGAGTAAGCAAGCTAAAGTAGACAGGACATCTTTAGTGAAGGAGATTATTATTAGTCTTTATAGGAAGCTATTTTATGAAGACCGTGATAAGGTTGGTAATGCCATGGCTATTCTGATTCAAATGACAAAAATCCCTATATATCCAGATAGAAAGTTGACTCAAGCCTCAGTTCAGCAAAGATTTTTCTGATGTAATTTGCTCCATCAATTAATCAATTACATATTTGCATGAAGTGTTTGCTTGGTTTTTTTTATTTCCCACTAGCAACACCAGAAATTTCCAAACAAGCTCTGCATTCAAACACTTGGTCTCTGCAAAAAACCCAGAATTTACCAATGCATGCCATACAAACGAGCAAAAGATTATGGATTGGGTGGATCCATGAATTCTGGATTATGAGTGTAAATCTATCTGTAATAACACTATTCCAGATTAAGGAAATTCAATTCGGTGAGACTAGGATTTGAGCTGGAGAAATGTTACATCTTTTTAAAGAAAATGAAAAAGAATATAGCATCATGACAAAGAATATATGCGACCTTGGATAATGTGTCAAGGGCAGTCTCATCAACATGCTTAGCAAGCACGCAAATAATACCCAATATAAATCACATTCAATTTTCTGACCGTGTAATGCATGGCTGACTTAAATATTAGCCTCTAAGACTGATTTCTATATTGAAAACCATCAACCTGTTTCAGGCAGGCAAAACGTACTTCAAAAGGAATGGAAAATCCTTGTTTGCCTGGGAGATCCTGTTCCCACACACACACTTCCTGCACTCCAGACTCCCTCGCACAAGCCCACTGTTACTCGGAGTGGAACATCTGTTTCCATAGTAGGGGTTGAAAAGAAAGGCAGTTTTAACAGTAGCGGAAGGAGTTGTATATGGCAATGGATATGGATATGGATATTCATAACATGTAATATCGATGCACATTAGCTACTGGCATATTACACTTGGTATGACTTTTATGGCAGCCCAAAGCAGACATACTCCTGAATCACTAATATTAAGTTTGTGTTAATTTAAGATGATACAGTTATTTTCTGTTTGCAGGATCTAAATATATAAAGAAACTGAACAAGAATAGCTCAGGTTTCACACATTTTGCACAGATTATTATGCCTGGCAGGTTCTTGAGACGTTGAAGCCTTCCCCCCTTGCCTGAGAAACTCCAGATCATTAGTAAAGAGAATATGCATAAATCACAGGTGGGAGAGTACAGAGTAGAGAGAGTTGAACCATTTCATCTATTTGAATGTGGTCAGAGGACACTGCAGCAAGGGGAGCAGTTATTCAGAGAAGTGAGACAGCAGGTGGCCACCATAACAACAGAGTAATTCTCAGGGGTAATCGTATTTTCTGCTCAACTGTAAACATCAGTCATGTGGGTATTTCCACACACCCACACTTTGATCCTGACCCCATACACACCTTGGAGGTACGCTGAACTTTCTGATGGGACCATTCATGAGTTCAGCTCAGCAAACACCTATGCATTTGCAGGATTAGTCTTTGTATCTGAACTGGACTCGCCAAGTCTATGTTGTTGATATTGCCAGTGCTTACAGCTAGTATTCTTTTACCTTCATTACAAGTGAAAAGTACTACCCTGTTCCAGTGCATCTAATCTGGTGGTCAGGTGGGTTTTAGATAACTTATATCCATAAGCAAACCTATTAATGAAAAAGTACTACTGCACTGGCTATTCACACTGAGTGAAAAAAATGCAGAGAAAAGCAAATGAACAGTAAAAATCATAAGACCTGAGAATTCGTCTCAGCTTTTTTATTCAAACACATTGAATAAAGACACTGCTGTTCCTGACTTAAAAGAGAGGGACAATGTGAAAACACATCTACCTAATTCAGTGGTGAAAAGTGATTATACCACAAATATGTTAAAGGAAAACATTCTGTACAAGTTGTTTACAGAACCTATACAAATGTTCTGTAGCCAGGCCAGGCCAGCTTAGGAAAATAAGAAAACCACAGAAGTACCCCTTCAATAATTTTAAAAGTAGTTTCCTCTCTTTATTCAGGAACATCCTGGGAGTGGCTTCTCTGTATAATGGCATTTTCAACTAGAGAGAGGGCCTGGCAAAACTGTGGTTACTCTTCAACTAGATGTTTTGCTGTAGAGCAGAAATATGCCCATTCAGGGAACTGTAAGGCTGCCATGATCATTTCATCAGAGTAAAGGATTTAAGAGCAAGCATTTCAGTGATATGAGTATACACAGCGCTTCTGCAGAGGGATAGCAACGCTCATGCTGTTTCTGAATCTCTGCTGCTATGTAATGAAAAAAAATCCAGGATGAACAATTTCTGTTAGGTATTGGACTTTCTGGAGATGCATCAATAGGAAATGCAAGGGCTAAGCACTTCCCCAAACAAAGCATGCTGGAATTTAATTAATGTATTTCATGCCTATGCAAAACTGCCTCGACTTACATGATCATAATGGAGGCAGGTATATTCAAAAGGTGAGCGCACATTTCTGTGAGATCAGGATATTATAAAATAATACAAAACAGTGGTGATACAGAGGTTGTGTCTTCTGCTCAAGTGCAAAATCAGTATGTGCAGACACCAATGGTGTCCCATGACTGGTGCCACAGTACCAGGTGTTGCAGTTGTAAGTCACCAGAAAAGCAATAAAATAAGGAGAGTCTAAAGACTGCAATGCTCGTTTCTCTAAGTACAATGTCCAAGTTTAACAGCAAGTAGCCCTAGCAAAATGGGTTGGTGATAAGCATTGAAACAACTGCACCCTTGAGAATCTTGCAATGTTAATCAAGTTTTCCTTATTTTGCTGATAGAGGATTTTAATGTCTAATTATGAGTCTCAGATTTCGTTCAAAATAAGATACAGTAATGACAGTTGGAAGCTGTAAATAAAATAGGGTTATTTTCCTTAAATTTTGCAGATCCAAGTAATGAGTTATTCTTGTTTATTGTAAATGACCTTAATAATCAATAGTACTGTGGCACAAAACTGAGCTCTCCTCACCACTTTTCTTTGAGACAATTCAGTGACTGCTGTCACAACGTGTTTGCAGACATATTATGTGAAGGAGAGCTCAGCAGCAGTGCAGTTACCTAATTTTTACTATGCAATCATCATTAGTTCACTTTTATACTACATGCAATTCCGAGGGATGCCTGCGTTTGCACAAACGGCACATAGACCTGGCTTGTAATCCAGCTGATCCAGAACCATATGGCATACATCAGTCTTCTGCACCAACCCTGGTACAGTGGTTGGGATAGAGACAGGGAAAAAGAAGGTATAACAGGAATTATCTGAGCAACTATGTATTTTCTGGTGGATTTGGGGTTTAATTTTGGGTCAAAGCAGGGTCCTTCAACAATCTTTTTCATCTGACTGGGCAATTTGCCTAACAGAGAATATTAATCACCAACATAAAATACAATGTCTGTAAATAAGCATGCTGTGGTATAGTTTAAACCAAAAATGAAAAAACCCTACAATTCTGAAGAAAAGGAGAGCTATTTGGGGGTCAGAATAAAAAAGCAACAGCCAACCAGTTCTCTCCCTGTGCTAGATGGGATGGAGACCTGGAAAAGCCTGAGGGGCCCCATTGCAGCCAGGGTTCCCTGGGGGACTAGGGGTTCCTGAGCGCAAAGCCAGGCACCTCAGGGCCCCACGGGTCTGCTGCATGCATGGCCTTGCCTACCATCAGTGTCAGAGGGCTGCATTGTAACCGCAGTACTTGAGCTCTTGGTTCAAAGGCAGCCTACCCTTGGAGACAAAAACAGGCAGGAAGACAGGCAGACTTCTGGTTTTGTGAACAACTGAAACTGATTGACACTTTCCTATAAAATTTCCAGTTAACTGGCAAAGCCATAAACTACAATTTAGTAGAAAAGTAAAAGACTTTGGAGTAAAATAGACAAGGTTTCTCTTTCTTACATGAGTAATCTTTGAATCGGGATTAGTCTCTCCACCTTTAAAGGAGGGACCACATGATTCACTAAACTTGCCACTGTTTACCCTCAGTCCTGTTCTGAAAATCAGTCCTGTTCTGAAAATCAGGCCTTATACACCTTCTTCAACAGAACCCCCCCACTGCTCTCTACCTCTACCCCTCTTTAAGCTTCCCCAAAGCACCTGGCATCCCTCAGTCTCATCCTATATCAAGCTCCATCACCCATTGATTTGTTCCAATTCCTCCAAAGTCTTCCTCAAAAAAATCTTATTCATCTCTATGTAAATAATTGATCAAAAGTTCCTTTATATATATGCTATGCTCCAATTCTTGTGTTTTAAAGCTAAGCTTCAGACAACAATTATCAGATCGGGAAATCAATCTTTTATGAAGAAAAACCATCAAAAATGCAAGTATCCAAAAATAAACTGAATTTAAAAGCTGAAGATATTTAGGAGACTTACTCCCTGGTTTTGGGAAGGATTTTTTTCAACCTTCACCATCTAATTATGCATTATTATCCAGAATTACTTGATATCTTGATCAGTGAATCGTCACTGTCTTCCTGTATTTCTCTGCTTCTACCTTTTTCTTTCCAAAAAATCTCTTCATTTGCTCCCAAAAAGTAACCACTCACAACAACTTTCTTCAGAACGATCACACTATTTTGAGGGAGTACTTCTGTCAGTTCCTTAAATGAGTACCTTTAAGCTCAATACTGAAATTTCTCTGTACTCAACCTGCATCGTTACCTATCAACTAGCTCTACCGAGGAAGGAAAATACGTTCATCATAAAACAATCTCTTCACTCCATCATCCGAGTAAATAAGCACAATTTTCTCTCCCGAATAGCATGAGGAACAAAACACTGTACCTGTCTTGTTCCCACAAGAGCAAAACCAATGCTATCGTTAGTCACAGGTCAGAAAACCACAATAGAAAAATATAGGCATTCTGAGCATGAATGACTGTTTATCAATGAGGTGACAAAGGTATGTCTCACCCTTACGTGTTTTTATGAAAGGTCTAGGATAAAAGTGGCAGTTTAGAAAAAAAAAAAATAAAACCAGGGAAAATCACTTACTGTAGTTGGTTCTGCGGAGGTATTCAACACAAACATCACCCTTCCTTGTCCAGCTGCCAAGTGCTAAAGCATGAAATGAGCAGCTGTTTCCTTCAAGCTGGGGTTGTGTGTCTTAACTAGTCACATGCCCCTCCTGATAAATCTCACTGCCGTGCCAGGAGGTCAGAATCTGAAGATCATTATTCCTCTTATTAGAAAATCCTTTTCATAACAGCAGCCTTTGCTAGAGCATTTGACTGGAGCGTGGTGCTATGTGCTCCATAACTTCTTTCTCTCTCTCTCTTTTTTTTTTTTTTTTAAATGACTAACACCAAACAGTAGATAAGCCTTAATTGACTGTGGGGGCAGCACGAATGGAAAGTTAAACATATCCCTGTTGATCACTTCAATTTCGTTTCTGACTTCACAATTTGCTGTATTTAGAAATGTAAGCCATCAGGAATAGGACAATTCAAAATGCTGTGGTGTTCATAGCACCTTTAAGACCAGGACACTCCAGAGATCATGCAAACAACTGGGAATTAGTTGTACTTAAGGAGCAACAGCACTACCTTTGGTGTTTGGATAGTAGAGTGATGCGTGCCTAATTAATACTGGAGATAATTTTAATTTTGGTATCTAGCATTTTTACAGCACATATTATGGGGCTGCATTGTGCCAGACATTGTCTAGTCAGTCTGTGATAGCCCTGTGGAGGTGGGGACTATCAGTCTAAACAGAGAGCAAAATGGGAAACAAAAGCATCCTTATCCCCATGTTCCCAGATGTAGGACAAATGAAGGGGAAACACTGAAGTCAAGGAACAAACCAACTCTGATGGAATTTTCCAGGGTGATACGTAGCTGAACATTACAGAAATTCTGTTGAGACCCTGCGGTTAATACCTTTTAGCCATTCAGATATTTAAGGATAAAGGCATACTGTCAGGAGGATTCTAAGGGGGAGATGCAAAACATTTTCCGAAATGTTTAATTCCCTTTGCACTTGTAGGATATAGTGCGCTGAAACTCTGGTGGTACTTTAAATGTAAAAGACTGACAGCACACAGGCAATTGCCATGGCTCAGTAGAGGATGCGCTAGGTACCAGTATTTCATTGTTTGGTAAGAAATCCAGATTTTGTAAGATTGCACAGTCTCATTGGATTGTAAAGGGCATTACAGGGCATTGTTGCTGAAATACATACAACCTGCACTAATAGTACTGCAACTGAGATTTGAACAAATTCAAAGAATTGCTCAGATTATTAAATTACAACAGCATAGCTGGCATATTTGTCCGAGACCGACAGAAGCCTGCAAATCACTGACGATGAGGGCTGCAGCAAAAAAAAACAAACCAAGAGGGTAACTCGGGTTCTTTCTTCTGACCTTACCCAGCTCTTCACATTATATAAACTCGCACATGGTTACAAAACCATGCAGCCGCCAGCGGTGCCAGCACAGCCTGGAGCAGAGAAGGAGCCCTCGTGTTAATTACTCCTGCCTTTGGGGGGGGCGTGTCCTTAATTTTCTCACATCACAGGGCACCTGCTGGGTTTCCTTGGTAAATTCTCAGGCAAAAAAAAACCAAACCCGGCCTCCTGCGTTTACACAGATCCTCCTAACCCAGCCAGACAGGGGCCTACCCGGCCCGTCAGAGGACCTCGCCGGCAGCCTGGGAGGTGAAGGTGCCCCGCCGAGAGGCTTGCCGCCGGCACCCCCGACCTTTCCCCAGTGACGAGACAGGGTTTGGTGCCGCCTTTGTCCTCGTCTGTCTCAGGGCTCGCACCCTGGTAACGCGCCTAAGCAACAAACAGGCGAGACGGAAGCATCTGTTGAAGTCTCCTTCAGTTTATGGCCGGGGAGGCTCGATCCTCCTGATTTTCCCTGGGCAGCCTCCTTCCCCTCCCTCCCCGCCAGAATCGGCAGAGCCCGCGCCCTGCCGGCTGTTAGGACCCTCCAGACCCTCCACAGAAGGGCACTGCCACACCCTCAGCGGCCGCGCTTCTCGGAGACTTCGCCCCGTCGGCCAGGCATTACAAAGGGCAGAAGCGCCGAAAGGCGACGAGGGACGGGAGGCCTTGAATGCCCAGCCACGCCTGGGTTGAGGGGCACCCGGCGCCAGCTGTGCCAACAGTGCTTGCCGCTGGCGGTGGGGCCGAGAGGCGCTGCGGGGAGGCCCTACAGCAGCCCCCAGCGGCCTGAGGTTCCCGCTGCAGCCGCCTCAGACCTCTCACCTCGGAGGCCTGAGATGTGGGTTCCTGAGTGAAAAGCTTGAACATAGTACGGCGCCAGGCCAGGTAAACGGGGTAAGGAGGATTCTTCTGGAATAGTAGGTTAACAGCTAGGTTAACAGCAAATATTTGCTTCACCATTTTATCCCAGTGTGCAATCAATCAGACTTGGCAAGAAGTCAACAGCTTGCTTCTCTGAGCCACCCTAGGGGGCTGTGCTGAGGGAGGACAAGCTTCCTTGGGAACTTGCCTCAGGCCTCCAAAGAGGGTGGCCCCATGCATGGGCTTCTATGACCCTGGGACCTTCTGAGCTGCTGAGGAGGCTTTAAAAGAGGAGATTGTAAAACCTTTAAAAATGAGAAATAGGCCCGTGAAGAATGAGTTCATTTAAGTTTATGACAGTGGTGGCATGATAATTTCAAAGAGGGACTGAGGCCTGCCCCTGTAGCACTCAGTTGGAAACTCCTGCAGACCCTGGCCACTGATGGCTGCTGATAGAGCTGGGTGTAAAATATCAGGTCTTGTGCAGAGAAAGGAGAATGGGCCATTGACCAAATGAGTTCTCTTTGATAAATGCTGTTTCATTTCCCCTAACAGACATTTTCATTTGAGGTCAGGGGTAACAGAACTTTATATACAGCTTTAAAATGTATCAAAAATTTCTTTACAGACTTTGTTACAAAATTACTCCCTGCTAATACTGAAGAAAACATGATTGAAATGTATTCCACAATAGTTTACCAGTCCATAAATGCCATTAATATTACTTTGTCCATTTCTTTGATTATACAGTATAAATCTCACTCTTTTACTTTGATAGCATTGATTAAATACTGGTAGTTCCTGGGCCATTTGAAATAGCACATGAAACAGAGTCATCACTCTGCACTGAATAGCTGCCTGTTTTTATTTAGTAGTCTTGCTCCACATAGGAATAATTTGATGATAATGACTGAATTGCAATATTCCACAAACAACTTGGGATACAAACTGTGAAAAGAAAAGGAGCCTTTGTACTTTCTGAAATGAGTAGACAAATAAACGATTTTTCATGGCTCACGAAAAAAATGCCACAAACTGATTGTGGTTTATGTGGAAAAAAGCTTATCAGTTCCTCATGCCAGATGGACAGATTTAAGTCATGAAACAGATAAATAATTTGGATATAATTCCTGAAAATAAAAGCCTCAAAAAAACTGTGAAATTGTGGATGCTTTCCACCCCTTTCCTCCCTTCTTTCCTTTTGTTAAAAATACCAGCATACAAAAAAGATAAGGTCGCTAATGCAAGATAAGGTAGCAAATGCAGTTACAATTACTATAAGGTTGTGCTCTTATATCTATGAGATGACATCTTCTGGATGACAAAAAGCTTTGCTGTTTGTTACACAACAGTGTATTAGTTTCTCTTTCTGTTGAAAAAAAACTACTCGAGATGGATGGAAAAGGGTACATTTTGCTCTGTGGACACTGATGCCTCAAATGAAAACTAGGAAATGAACATAGATTTCTCAGACATGCTGAGAAATACTGAACAGGAACAAGAAAAAATGGGTATGGTTAGCACTGAATTATGATAGGGATGGTTCCGCGTAAGGTTTAAATTTTAATGTCAAATAGTATGGACAGCTTTTAGAAAAGTTACAAAGAACTAAAGAATGGGACAGTTGTCCATTTTGGTTCAGTTTGTCGTCAGGAAGTTGTTTGCTTTTATTGATGCTGTTACTGTAGGAGAGTATATGTCATGTCTTGGTTTTAACTCTCATTTCTCTTTTGAGACATACGTGGCTGCGTCTTGCTTAGGTGTAATTTAATTAACTGTAGGTGCATTCATTTATAAATTGATCACTGATGAAGAGCTTATCTCTGCATCACTGCTTTGATGCTGTGTAAAATTTTGGAATATAGAGTTATTTTCTGAATATGGCAATTATGGACAGCTGTTTTGTGAGTTGCCTGAAAAAGTCTTTTCCTGTTCATGTGTTCTTCTGGAGTTCAGCTTCAAATTAAACTGAGGTAAGATTCTCAGTGGACATAAATGCCAAGTTTTACTTGATGCAAGTTTGTACTACATATGTTTCTTAAATGATTGCATTAGGATTTGACTGCAGCCTTTTAGAATACATGGATTCCATAGCTAAAAAGCAATGCCCGGTTTGCTGGTCTACCTCACTGCCTCAGATACTATACAGCCTTCACTATCAGCAGAATATCAGTGAATGAAAGCAGACTATGGAAGCCTTCACTAGACAGGATGTTTTACAAATACCTAAGTGCGATTAAAAAGTCTGCTATAAATAGTCCAACAGCTCTCATTCTAAGCTGCCAGCTCAAGGGCATCTGAAGGACATAATGGAAAGGAAATTTTGCTGAAAATATTTTATAAGTGTCTTTCAACCTTACATTACTTTAAATCAGTTTTAAACATCTATAGGCTATGTTATATCCCTAGCAATCCTAAGTCAATTCCACGTTCTTCAAGATAATGCTCTAGGGGGCACAGGAGTACTGTGAATGCACTTTATACCTCTCCACACCTAAGGATACACCCAGTAGTCACGGCTAAGAAAGCAAAAAATAAGAAGACAAGGTATCATTAAATTAGGTCATCCTTAGGTATGACCCTTGAAATCAGTCCTTTCTTTATATCAGCAGTTACCTGTCATAGGTGGAGGCTATAGCGATGCCTAGAGTTAACGTTGCTGGTTGCTTTCCAATTGGAAAAAAATGCTTTTGAGTGATTTTAAGTATATGGGAATATAGTAATTTAAACTGAAATTTGATATGCTGTGTACCTGCCTGAAATTCGGAGTTTGTGGATTAAGTTGAAATATCTGATAATTCCATTCTTGGAAGTAATGGAGGGGAAAAGTACTTTGTTAAACAGTTCTTCCAGGTGTGGCATTGAAAAACAGTAACTTCTAAGGCTTTAAGGTACAGACTTGCTTTTTGACAGATCATTTGCACTATGGCAGGCAATAGGGCATTTTCTTGATGACCTAGTAAACATTCAGTGCAGTTGTAAGCTTCTGAGTAAAGTTTTCACTTGCTCAGTAAAGACTTGGGTGTTTGTTACTGTGGCTGTCCTCAGGGCTTCTTATGCCATATTCCAGAGGGGCTTCTACCCAGCCTCCTGGCCATCTTCCCACCCCTTTTGGATGGCTCTTAGTTTTTTCCTAAGCACTTGTTTTGCATAGTGGAAAACCCAGAAGCAGCACACCTGGAATGGAGGGGAATAAGGAGGAGGGGTTACTAGAGTTAGGAGGAGGGAAATGCAGTGAATGTGCTAAAGTATAAAGGAGGTGGAGAAGTAAAATAAAGCTAAAGTACAAAAGAGTGGTGTGAATAGCATGACCAAATCATGCAAGGCAGCCTTTTCAGTCATGTAAGTTACTAGTGGCTTCCCTCTCCTTTTCCTTTTTTTCTCCTTGATGTTCAGATTAGAATCTGTGCTCTGGTTTGTGGAAATGCTGTGCACTCACAGCTGCAAGTTAATGCTAATTGTGTTTTAAACTCATGTAATGCTTTCCCTGAAGAAGTATAGGGAGGTACTAGGTTTAAGAGATTACAAATTTGGCACAAAAAATAGGAAAGTCTTAATTTTTCTGTAACTTTGGTCCTCAGATTTAGAAAGGGGATAACAATGACTAATGGGGTGAATGAATGGCAAACCTACTCAACCAAAAGCCAAACCTACTCAAACAAAAAAAAATAATCCACAAAACCACCTCTCCTCCTTTATTCCCTTCATCCCGAAGCCCACAGTATTCACATACAAGCTGGCAATTCAGAGTTCTTTCCTTACATCAACTTATGTAAGAAATTTTAATTATTAGAAGAGTTACTATTCTTATGCTATTTTCTTATTGTAAGACTACAGTGTTTTTTATTACCACCTCATTTTACTTGGTTCTGTTTCACAGAGAGAGATCATAATTCCTGGGTTTGTATTTGTCTTGCTGCAGGATGTGTTTGAAAGTGGAAACACTTTGTCAAAAGCTTGCAGTGTAAATTGAGCACTGACTGGCAGTTGCAGTGAAGAGGCTGTAGTGTTATTAAAAGCAATAATAAGACCTTCATCATCCTCAGTATTATTTAATTATTTTAGGTTATATGTGGGTGAGCCCATAAACTTTTCTTTAAACATGGAACTGCATCAAAACATCTCTTGATATTCAGTCAAGGTACTTGAGTAGATCAGGATGAGGAATACCTTACATCATGAAAAGCACCGAGTGACCAATGCAGGAAGAAGCATTTCAATTTCAAGTTTCTCAGTGCTTTCAGAATCTTTTTCTTGCTTAATAGACTCTTAGTTGTTTGACGGTGAAATAGCATGCTGCTTGTGAGTTTCTGTGAGGATGCTTCTTCATTTTTACAAAAGCAGCAGGAGTTCATGAAATAGGTGATGCAAAGCGACCGATAGATGAATGTGGATGTATTTCTCAGATTGTCAGTTAATGAAATGGAATTTGTTACTTTTAGAAAGTTTTTTTTTTTTTTCTGTTAGAAA
>VZTM01038968.1:8922-21154 GCA_013400555.1 Jacana jacana
TTCTGTTTTCCTTTGCTTCTGTGTGTGGCCTTTCCTTTTGTTTCATTAAACTACCTTTATCTTGACCCATTAATGTTTTTCCATCTTATCTTCTTTCCACCCTGTTCTGCTGAGGGAAGCAATGAGCAGCTTAGTGGGTACCTGGCATCCAACCAAGGTCAACCCACCACACCAAAAGAATGAAACAAAAGCTCTGTAACATTTTTAGCACCCTAGGATAGTGTAGATAGTAGATAGAAATGGCTTTACATCAGCAGTGTTGACACTAGAGACAAGTGATATTGGTGTGGATAGTATGTATGTATTGCTTCCTAGCTTTAACACTGGAGTTTTTCCATGTCTTTTCATGTCCGATGGATACTGCTTATCCTGAATGAAGCTATCTATCTGTTGCTCCTCAATAACTCTGAATCAGTTCCTGGTTTCAATGCTAACATATAATCCCCTCTCCATTTACAATCTTTTTGCCCTCATCAAAGTATTTTCCAATATCCAGTAAATTTTACATTCCCTAATTTGACATTAAATGAGATTATGGGAGGAAGGCTGCTGCCAAGAACAAAGGATATAAAGCAAGGCAAATGGCTTCTGTCTTTTCCAGAACCATTTGAACCAAAGAGTTCTCATTTACTTTATTTAATATAGCAGCCAGTCTGAGACAAAATGACAAGATAGTGTTATAACCATTCTTGCTGTGAAATTAAGTTTATCTAAACGCCCTACAATCTGCAAGTAAAAACCCAAGAGTTTTGAGGCCCCTTCCAGTACTGCTTGCTTAGAGAATGAGCATCTATAGGACTGTGAATATAATTTGGCTAAACAAGAGCAATCGATTGGCAGCTGATAAGCCAGCTATATTAACCTTGCTATAATCAGTGAATCTTGCTGTGTATTCAAAGTGGTAAGGGAAAAGATTATCACTTAACTCTGAAATTGTGCTATTGTTTCCTCATATACTAATGTAACCTTCTCAAGAGACCTGCAATTCATTTTCTCTGTCATAACAACTGTTTCTTAATAAAATGGTTTACAGTTTAGACTGATATAGTTAAAATTTCATTTAACTAAGTAGCAATGATTCTTCTGTTAACTAAGTCATTAATTTTTCTGCCTCACTTCCACCATGGCTGAGCAAGGCAAAGTTAACATGAGGATTAAACCTTTCTAATGGGATGGCTCTTAAACCCTTCATTGCTGACTCTTAGATAGGGTTGCATATTCATCAAACCTACTCAGGAAAGAACCCTACTTTAGAGGGTTAGCTGTTGATCCACTGGTACCAGTCAATTGCAATATACAAAATGAAGTGGAGAGAGTGAAAAACAGGAAAGTGAATTACTAAAATGGAAAAGTCCAACTCCACAGAAACAATCTCTTTTTTTTTCTTTTTTTTTTTTTTTTTTTTTTTTTTCTTTTTTTTTTTTTTTTATCTGCTTTTTTCAGTTATTAGACAAAATCTACAGGTCTTTCCTGTTAACTGCTGAAATATAGCCTAAGATTTTTAAGTTAAAATCATATTGAATTTTGAGCTCAGCTCAACAACCTAACTGACTATATCATGTCAGATCATGTGAAAGCTCCTATAAAACAGAAAGGATAATGTTTTGACCTACCATGAATTTTGATTAGAAAAAGTTGAAAGCCTTTGAGTTGACATAACAGTGCAGTACCTTGGGACCTTTCTGGGCTTATTTTAGTTCAGCCCTGTGAATATGATGTAGGGTAAGAGGCTTAGCAAGCCTATGCAGTCACTGAGTGATATTCACCAGACCTTTATGTAATGCAGAATTGGGGTTGGGTTTCAATGTGGACTTGGATTTGAATTGGGATGGATAGTTGCATGACTGCAGCTAATAGATACAATGGTTGCTACTACAGCAGCTGCAGTCGTACTAACACTCATAATCCAAATCAATAATTAAAGACCACATTAAAAACGCCAAAAAAATTGTTTTGTTTGGTGTCCTATTCACCCTTCCAGTCAACACCTTTCTGGGACTTCAGGTCAGCATCATCATCTCTCAAGTAGGGAGGTGGTATGGTATCAGTCAGCATCCTGAGTTCTCTGCCAGGAGGAATTCAAAGGTGGTGGTATTTCTTTCTCCTCAGTCATCAAATCCACTCAAATCTATTTTCCACTGTTCATGCTCTGTTTCCTTCTCATGTGGTCCCAACTAAATTTTGCAAGTTGCAGAGTATCCTCACTTAGTTTGAACTGCCATAAACAGAGATCTCAGAATGTTGATGACTCACCCTAAACCTCCTTAATTCTGTCTGAGGAACGAAGAAATTGTGAACCTTGGAACCTACATAAGAACTGAGAGGGAGCATAACACCAAATAGAAGGTGTACATCCTAGAAAGCTTATGTACAGCAGCCTTAACTGTGTTATTAACAATGTTTGTTCTGTAATAATTAGATAATTTGAACTTTTGCAACTGTTCCAGTACCAATAATTGTTGCATTTGAATTAGGCAATTAATGTTTCATTTAGACTGATAATAGGTTCTTGTTGTTTGTTCATCCTTTCACCCATAGTAAGATGTTTGGTGTAACATTCACTGCATGTGTCTAAAATCAGAATGTTTCTCAGGATTGGAGGCCAGTTTCTCATCTCCAGCCCTTGTATGCATATTGCATTAAAATGCAATCTGCATAAAAGCAGATTTATGTATTATGGTGTACACAATACATGATGCAGAGGATCTAAAAGCATATTCTTGTCCTTAGCATGAGCCCTCTTTGTAGGTTTATACTTTAGGGCAGACTTTGTCTGAGAAAAATATACTCCATTCATCCAAAGTGGTACCGTAAGGTACTTCTGTGATATGTTTTCTTGCTTATGCTCAGGCTTGAATCCAGTATTTTAAATGTGCTTGGTCCACCCTGTCAATAGGACAGTCTACAACTTAGTTTATCTCTCGGGGAGCTGAAAGTTTGCCCAGACATGTGTAAAAGTTTGAGCTAAAATGTACACATGGATAATAAAATTCAAACTTTAGCTAAAACTATGGATCAGAAAACCACGAGGGAGGTGGGGATGGTTTCATGTAGTGATTCAATTCCTCTCTTCTGAATCTCTAACTAACTCCAGAAGGTACATAAAATCAATAGAAAATGTTTTAAAATACAGAAGTCTCTAGGTGCCCAGTTAGAACTACTTTAGTTTGGAGAAATAGATGCACATTTTCCAGTCAGACTACCATTGGATATAAACAGGAGATATCCAGGGAACAGGGATAGGAACCACAACTTTCTCGCATAAATGGCTTAATAGTTATTCTAACAGAAAAAAAATATACATTGGGTCCCAGCAGCTGCTCATCCTCTGACAGTGGGCAGGAACTAATGTCATAGGGAAAGTATATGCAAAACAGTGAAAATATAGAATGATCATTTCAATGGTACAATATCTCAGTGGTTGATAATTAGTAGTCAAGAATCTTCCTGAACCTTATGTTGCACCTGAATGATCATGTGGGTTTCCTTTTAGTTGATCTCAGCTCAATCTTACGTTTGCTTTCCTGCCTGCCTGGGAGACTAGCTTCAAAAGAATGTATGAAGTTCCCTCAGCTGAGATACCCTATACCTTTGTGAATAGGGTTCTATTATGTGATATAGAAATCTAGCTATTCTACTTTGGAAGAAGGCGAGTTAATCCTTTAGTTATTTTGCCAAATAATAAGTTCTTGTTCAATCTTAAAAAACAGCCTATTGTTCTGAACACTTACTGGATGGATGCACCAACTGTGAAACTTGAGTGAAGCTCCCATTCAGACACATAGTTAACTGACAAAATGTATTTGAATAATGGTATTGTGATTCAGCTGAAGTCTTTTAAGAGATGATTATTCTAAAGCAGGTTCCTAATTAAGGTTCTCTGTGTCATCCCCTGAGTGCTACTAAAGATACTTGGCTCTCTTCTAATAGGTATTCTCAATCACAAATAGGATAGGTATCTAATTTTCTTTCATAGAATCATAGAATCATAGAATCATTTAGGTTGGAAGAGACCCCTGGGATCATCAAGTCCAACCATCAGCCCTACTCTACAAGTTCTCCCCTACACTAGATCCCTCAACACCACATCTAATCTACTCTTAAACACAGTCAGGGAGGGTGACTCCACCACCTCCCTGGGCAGCTGATTCCACTGACTGACCACTCTCTCCGTGAAAAATTTTTTCCTAATGTCTAGCCTAAACCTACCCTGCTGCAGCTTGCAGCCATTCCCTCTTGTCCTGTCGCTCATTGCCCGTGAGAAGAGACCAGCACCAATATCTCTACAGTCATTTAATATGAATAATTCTGAAAGTATTTACTAAAAATTGTGTTTATTTTTAGAAAATTCTTAAATGCAGAAGCTGTTGTTTCAGAAGCCAATCTCTGACCATTTATCTGATTAAGATTCTGACAAATTAGGGTGTCAGAAAAATACATAATATATAGGTCTTATTAAAAAGTTAAGCGTTTTTTAACTGTTAGTAGTTAAGTTTTGTTCTATAGATTTTCAAGAAATAAAATATTTATATTTTGCACACATAATTTTGCATTTAAATTGCCTGATTAAAAAAAAAAATAAATAAAAAGAAAGGATTAATGAACACGTGTAACATTTTAGAAACTTAAATATGTAAAATAAACTTCAAACATTACCAAGGAGAAACATCCATAGGGTGAAAAAGTTGCAGATACAACAACATGCTATGAAGTCAGTGATGCTATGCATATTTCAGAAATTGAAAGTTTAATAGTATGAAATTGTATCATTCAATGTCAAATACCTTCAGAGCCAGAAAACAGTACTGAGCATGATTTAAAACCAAACCAAATCAAATCAAAATAAAACAGAAAAAAACCAACCTTCCAGGTGTGTGTCTGACATATAACTCTCAGACTCTAAATCTTTGTAACATCTGGCACCAAACCCAATATCCAGCTCCCAGACCTCTTCTGCTCACTAGATGCATCTTCAAGTTCAACAGTGGATCACCTCACCTGAATCTCTCCCCACACATGCATACACAGAATAACCATAGAATCATTCAGGTTGGAAGAGACCCTTGGGATCACCAAGTCCAACCATCAGCCCTACTCTACAAGTTCTCCCCTACACCATATCCCTCAACACCACATCCAATCTACTCTTAAACACAGTCAGGGAGGGTGACTCCACCACCTCCCTGGGCACCTGATTCCACCGATTGACCACTCTTTCTGTGAAGAATTTTTTCCTAATGTCAAGCCTAACCCTACCCGACTGCAGCTTGCAGCCATTCCCTCTTGTTCTGTTGCTCATTGCCCGTGAGAAGAGACCAGCACCAACGTCCCTACAATGCCCTTTCAAGCAGTTGTAGAGAGTGATGAGGTCTCCCCTCAGCCTCCTCTTCCTCAAACTAAACAGTCCCAGCTTCCTCAATCTTTCCTTGTAAGATTTATTCTCGAGGCCTTTCACCAGTTTCGTTGCCTGCCTCTACTTGCTCCAGCACCTCGATATCTCTCTTGTGTTGAGGTGCCCAGAACTGGACACAATACTCAAGGTGTGGCCTCACCAGTGCTGAGTACAGGGGGACAATCACCTCCCTACTTCAGCTGGTCACAAATTTTTTATGCAAGCCAGGATGCCATTGGCCTTCTTGGCCACCTGGGCACACTGCTGGCTCATATTCAGCCGCTTGTAAACCAACACCCCCAGGTCTGAAAACCCAGCTGTTTTGAAAACCTTTGTCACCATCTTTTTCCTCAGTTGGATGCAGTCAGAATCATGATGAAGTTTTGAAAAATAGGTTTCTATGACAGAGACTCCATAAACCTCTTACCAATAATTTTAGAGAATGGGAGCTATGTTTAATAAATTATGTTGTTAATGTCCTTAATGTCTCCTTATTTCTTTGTGCTGGATATTGATTCTGTGTTCTATGATAATTTTATTTGATGTGTTACGTTTACTATAAGGTGCTAGAAGACTTGAGGGATAAAAACATGCGTGGAGGAAAATGCTAAATGGCATGATCCAACACACAGATATCTGTTATACATGGCTGTGCCACATACCAATGCAGAGCATGGATCTATTCTGTAAGCTATGAAAGAATAAAGCCAAGAAACTGTAATGTCTTTTTTATTGTTGTTTCTCCTTTGATTCACATCATTTAATTTTGTTCTCCTTCTCATTTTACAGCTGGCTCACATTTTGACTTTGTAACATCTAATTGAATTTTTGGAAATCTTCTGAACTTCATTTGTTTATAGGTAGACAATAAGCAAGCACAAGAAAGACCAATACCTGGAGTCTCAGAATAGCAGCTGAATGAAAATATGCTGTGTACTGCTGTACAGTGATCCAGGGCAAGCCTCTAACATTATAATCAGACTGAATAAGGCTAGCTTAAAACTAGTAATAGAGTAAACGGTGTGTTGGGATAATAGGGTGCTGACAGGATGGATGCCCTGGAGCTGAATGTCTCTTCTCTTCCTGGAAGATTTTGTAATGGAGAATTAAGCATTGTCTACCTCAGGCTTACTCAGTCAGAATGTGTTTCTGCAGATGAAGCTGCTGATATGACAAGCAAAGGCGCAGGGATAAGTCTTATAAAGCCTTAGTGCTTGCAGGCATGAGCCCCTGCACATTGAACAGGCAGGGTCAGTGCTGTATCCTCTAGACAGCAAAAAATACAAAAGACCATATAAGTATAGAACTATAGTTAATAGAAAAATAAATCAAGCATTATACTGTAAGGTCTGGTATTACAATTGAGAAATTAATCTCTCAGGGGTCTGCCAGGAAAATCATCAATATGCAAACCTGCTAAGTCTTTGAAAAGTATATTACACTAGAAAAAGATACCCCAGAAAAAGGTCTGATAGAATCATTACTATACAAGTATTCACTCACTGTTAACAGGGCTAATAATAAACAGAAGACAAATAAATGGTAGATCAGAAAAGCAAACAATAAGGATGAAACTTAAGTTGCACATCTTTTAAAATTTACTGTGTGCATCTCACAGAGACAAGCCAAAAAATTGCCCTTTCCAGGTGAAATCCATTTTAAAAGTTTAACAGAATACAGCTTTATAAACACACTTCTGTTGCAAAACAGGTAGGATTCAGTGAATCAGCTAATCTTATAAATGAACTTTCTCTATGTGTTTTTGATAAGCTGGAAATCCATAAGATTTTAAAAAAAAAATTAAAAAGAATGAAATAAACACTATGAACATCATTTTACACTAATGCATATTTAGTGCTTGCTAGAAGTAAGGTCACAATTTCCAGGTAAGCAGTTCCATGAATGCTGGAACTAATTTTATAGATTAGCAATTACCTGTTGATTAGCTCTGTGTCTCAGAGTTCAAGTTTCAATCAATTGACAGTAACTGGTTACTGATATTGGGGTAATTTTAAAAAGTCACTCTGTTGCTTTTTTGTTGTCCAGTAATGATCTTTACCATAATCAGAGCATACTGAAAGTATCTTTCCATACTTGGTCACTTACATTCATGAAGTATGAAAAGTCTAATTATCATCGAGAATGTTTGATTTGTATAAATTTTATAAAATAATAAATATAAAACAGCTTGGAAGTTAAATGCTATCTTATGCTTGGTCCCTTGCTCTCCCCCCTTCCCTTTTTCTGACATACACGAAGCATAAGCTTAAGCTAGAGGGCTATTGTATTTTTTTAAAAAAAATCCCCAAGATGAATGTATGTTCTGTGGCCTTCTCTTGCTTCCTTGCTTTAAGGGTCTTTGCAGAATTTCCCCATTCCACACAAACAACTCATGTTATTTCTAGAACATTTTATAGATTATGTTTTTAATAGAAAAAATTTTAGAGGCTACCAATAAATCTAAAAGGATCTCTATTGCCTTTCTGTGGAGTGGTGTTGTTTCTAAAATGTTGGGAAGAATGTTAACCTGAGTTAATCTACATAAAAAAGTGTTCTCTGAATTTATATGCAATAATATCATATTTTTTCCAAATTTGGAGGAACTTCCTTGGGAATATTTCATTTTAACCAATGGAAACAGGGGCAATAATTTTCATCTGTCCAGCAACATTTAAATCAATAAGTCCCAACTTCTGGGAGCAAGTTTCTGTACTTTCCCCAAACTTTGTGTGCGTGGTGTGTGTGTGTGGATTCACTGACAAACTTCAAGCTGGCCCAGCAAGGGATTAGGACTCCCCAGGTCCATGCAAGGATATCAGGCAGGCAAAGTGTTTGCGCTGCTGTCTGGGGTTACCTATGAGTGTCAGGTGCCTGTGGGACAACCGTGTGAGTTCTATGTGTTTTCGGGGGAGCCTAAAGCTGGACTAGGTGATGAGTCAGGGACCTGTAGAATCTTGTTAGTGTCTTCTGTGTCTATGTGTGTGTGTATCTCTGGGATACGTGCTCAGCTTCAATTCTGCTTGGATCTGCAAAAGGGAAAACATCAACTGCAACCCATCACCCTTACAGAGACCTTAGGTCACCAGGCCACCAGGCTGGGCATTTGGAGCTGGGCAGGAAGAATTCCGCCTGCTGCTGTAGACAGTGTCTGCTTCTAATATCCCTTAACACTCATGTTCTGAGGAACATAACAACGATTCTACGATTCTGCCTTTCTAACATTTAAGAAAGCTATTTTTTTCCATGGCTACGGATACAATTCCCTAAACAGTAAAGCTAATTGTCCATGAATTACCCACTAATTATAAAAATTCAATAGGAGTGCAATTCCTTCTAAATACAAGGTCTTTTACACTTGGTAATTTCATTTTTACTTAAGTACACAGTCAATATTAGCCTCCTCTTTTGTCTGGAAAACTTTATGTATGGTTTGCTGCTTCTTAGTTACTCTGGTTAGTATCCTCAGTTCTTAAACAGCTAAGTTTACTCCAAAAATGCTACAAGAAATGATGGGCATGAGAATTGAGTTGCCTAGAAGAGATTGTTTCAATTTAATTTGGATTTCAGGAGTTCAATAAGACTTTTCTTGGAGTGTAACTTACTTTTTCTTTTTAATATGAATATTGCTAAAGGAATGAATATTCAGAAATATTGAACCATCACAGGACTTTGAAGTGACTATAGCTTTGAAATGGATGTTCCTGAGTCATTCTTCTCCATTTAGTTCCCCAAAGGAAGGCTAAAAGACTTTTACATTAAGTAGTCAAGTTTTATGAAAATAAAGTAATCCTTAACTTTTTAAAAACAATCTCAAAGGACCAGGAAGGAAAGAATAAAAATGAAAAAGGGGTTATATGCTGTTTTCTTGTGCTTTGTATATATCCTGTGTTGTTGAGTCCTTGCTTCCAGACATTTTTTTGTTAATCTTCTGACTTCCCTACTTGCAGCAGCTCTGCACAGTCCCCTAAATGATTTTTTTTCATCTCTGAAACATAGCTATTTACTGTTGGCTCCACTTAATTTTTTCTCAGTCTTTGCATTATCTAAAGGATCCCACTGTTTGTTGATATTTCTTTCCACTTACCCTTAAACCAGTAGTCATTTGAGTTTCCCTTCCCTACATACACTATACCTCAGCATGATAATACATAACGTCCTTTATCCATTCCCTCTTATTGCATTCAACAATGTAAACATTCTAGGTGGTACAAACCCACTTTGCATAATCAATTCAATGTCAAGAGCTATTTGGCTAAGCAAAGCAGGTAACTATATCAGGTTAGCTTAATTACTCTTTATGTTCTACCCAGTATACTGACTGGATGTCCATTGATTGTAATGAAAGTTTACATTTGATGTAAACATAGTATAAGATGAGGTAGTTAAATTTCAGTTTCTGAAACTATAAGATGAATTCCCAATTAGATTTTCCTACTGGAAAATTCTGTTAATGAATTCAGAGAGTAGTCTTGGAAAATGAAAATTTTCTTCAATATAGCCATACTTAAACCTATATAAATTTGAATTTTCAGTGCCTTGTATCCTCAGTACTTATTATGCATGTGAATGTCTGTTGTGGTTACAGCTGGTATGAAGTTGACTTTGAAATGAAGCTGGCATAGTGCTATGTTTTGGATTTGGGATGAAAATAGATAGTGTTGCTAAACTTTAGACTAAATAGTGGGTTGTTGCTTAGCAATAAAGGCCTTTTCTGCTCCTCATATTGTCCTGCAAGCCAGCAGGCTGGAGGGGCACAAGAACCTGGGAGGAGACACAGCTGGGACAGCTGACTCCAAATGACCAAAGAAACATTTCATGCCATGTAACATCATGCTTAGTATATAAAACTGTGGGAAGATCAACAGGAGAAGGCAATGCTTAGAATTGCAATATTTGTCTTTCCAAGTAACCATAATGTGTGATGGAACCCTACTTTCCTTGTGACAGCTGAACACCTGCTTGCCAATAGGATGCAGTGAATTAATTTATTGTTCTTCTTTGCTTGCTTGTGAGGGTTTTGTTCTACCTATTGAACTGTCTTTACATCCGTCCATGTGTTTTTCCTCACTTTTACTCTTCCAATTCTCTCCCTCTTACAAACTGGAGCGGTGCAGGGGTGTGAATCAATGAGTGGCTGTGTGGTTCCAGTTACTGGCTGGGATTCAACTATGACAATGAGTAATTGAATTAATGACCTACTGTAATCTGTTGACATAGTTCTCTCGTCATGTGCTTGGGGTGGATCTAATTTAATTTGTTTGGGATTCTTTAGATCTTTTCTCATATGTTGTCCAGCAACAACAAACTCAGCATATATTTCAAACTGAAATTTCTGGATTTTTTGTTTTTGTTAATAACTTCCACAGTTTTCTGGAGGCAGAAGACTCCTGGTTTTGATAACAATGATGAGCATTATTGTTACTTTTCTGTACAGAAGATTACAATGATTTCAGATTTGTCAGAACCTTGTGTAAGACAGAACTTTGATCTACCCAATCTTTTCTTACCTTGATAAAGGCATAAACATTTTTGTTGGACTGTATGAACAATTAAATAAATAAACCAGAAAAAAAATATCTAAGTGTTAAGCTAAGACTTTGTAAACATTAAAATTTCCTCCCTGGATCTTTTTCTATTCAGAAATGCAGACTTACCTTCTTTCTTCAAAGAAACTGGGGACTCTCACTCTGTTGTCTCTCCTTTTTCTTTTTATAAACAGGTTTTTTATTTACAATTGTGAGAATATCTTTTTGAAATGTATTTGTAATGTATGATATTTAAATATAGTATTGCTATGATGCTGTGACTGTATCAAACAATTTGGACTTGCTTACTATGGTATTCTTCACATTGTCTAACTTTTTTACAGTCTTGGCTTTCCACATGAGAATTTTGCTAAAAATATGAATAATTTATACAACCTAATAGCAGCTTCCATGCTAAATTGTCACTGCCTCAAACTGTGCTGACTTCAGAATGTATTAGGCTTGATACGGTTGTCCTCCACAGTTGTACACAAAGATCCTTTTAATGAGATGTGGCATGGACAAAAATGGTTGTTGTGATTACTGTGCACACTTTGCAGGTACTCAGTGATCTGAAACAGGTATGTCTCAGGCACATTTCTGAGCATATTCTGTTTTACATTTCACCCTTAACAATATGAAAAATGTTCACTTTCTGGAAATAACAATTCCTTTATACGACAGTAATGTTAAAAGATTTTATTCAGCAAAGAATAATGCCTCCTCAGAGTTGATTTAACTTAAGATCATACCGTAGATTTTAATATATTGTTGTCAGAGTGAAGGATTTTACAGTTAATGGCAGAATTACAAAGATAGAGGGAAAACAACAACCTTTTTTGAACTTTGGTAAGACCTCTTCACTTGAATTAAATTTAGAGCATTATAAAAGAAAAAAAAATATCTGTTCTACAGATATTGTGTTTTAAATCTTGGGAGGAGAAGAAAATGAAACTTTTATATTTTCTAACATTTCCTATATGTCTTTTCAATGTTGGCTTTTTTTCCTAAAAAAATTTTGCAAAATGGTTTACCGTATTTTTACTCTCTTCTTATGAAGCACTACAAAAGTCTCCATATATTGGACTTCACGCTATCCATGTAGCCTGGTGAGGTTGGTGAAATATTCCTGCTTTTTTTTTGGAGACCACAATACAATCTGCCAGCAATGTAAAAATATGACATTCACTTTGCAGTATAAAAAATATACAAGCCTCATGCATAGTTCAAAATTATCTGCTCTATGAATGATCAGGATATCAAAAAGCTTCTGATTGCTCTTCTGATAGAACAGGAGAAATCCATATTTTCAGCT
>VZTM01038972.1:0-13290 GCA_013400555.1 Jacana jacana
AAAGGGTTAAAAGACACCAAACAGATATTCAGTACAAATGTTCATTCTTCTTATTTGATTTTCTTTTAAACAGAATAGTTCTTCTAAAAGAAATTGAAAAATAAAGTTCTATAGATTATTAGCTAAGGTAAACTGCAGCAGAAATTACTTAGAAAAAAACGGTTTTTTTCCATGTTCCATAAAAACTTGCCTCTAGGATTTAAAGTCAGTTTTAGCACAGACTAACTGGCTAGAGGTATATTACAGAAGGAACTTAACTGCAGTATTATTCACTGCATTTTCACCCGGAAGAAAGAGACACAGTATTTTTACTTTACCTTGGGGAACATCCCAGAAAGACAAACTTGGCTGAGGCCCATCACTGCCATGAAGATGCCCATACTCCAGACTCTTGTCAATTCCACCACAAGGCCCAGATCCCTACAATTTGTCACCCAAATGCCTACCCCACCCCCTTTGCCAAGTATAAATTGACACGTAAGCTAAAACCTTACTGCTCCCATGTGTACATGGGTCCAAATCTTTTGTCTCCAAATATTGCCCAATCTATGTGTGAAAGCCTTGACAAACTTGTACCAGTTTTTTCCACTTAACACAGGGTGATCTAAATCAGCAAGAGACTGGTGGTTTTCCTCAAACACCTTGCTACCCTGAGTAATCCACCCAGGATCCTAAAGGATCTAAGGCAGAAGAAAACCAGAAAATGACTTGATTCACATTTCTACCTGCTTTAGCTCTATGTTCCTGTGAAAAGCTATTTGAAAAGCACTCTAAAGGTTTAACAAAACCTGCCTCTAAGACAGCCAGCAAAGTTTCCAAAGTGTGTATCACATACTTAAATGTCTTATCAGTAGTAGCAACTTTCAGATAAGCGCTGATTGTCTTCAAAAGCCCCCACAGAAGACAGCATTAAAGACAAAGCAGACAGGAACTCAGGGACAGCCCTTGCTAGTCTCTGTTCAGAGGTGAAATCATCAGTAGACCAGGACACTACTTGCTTTCCTCCAAGATAAATCAACCCAAGTTGTAAGGAACATCAGAAATGAAATTTATAAAAAAAGAATATGGTTACTGTATTTTGTAACAGTACTCAAGCTAAATCTTGTTCTTTCCATGAAAAACAAAGCCTTTTTTCCCTTTAATACTATATTATTTAACACAGTAAGCAGCTGCCACTTACCACTTAGTGTTTTTGACCGTATAGGTGGCAGTCCCTTCTTCTGACGTTCTTTTTCCCTTTCCCTAGCCCTTCTCTCACTGGAGTATGACCGAGACGACTTCCTCTTCCTTTCTCTTGATCTTGAGCGTGAACGTTTTCTGTGCTTACGCTTACGGGAACCGGACCGTGACCTAGACCTTCGCTTTCTTGGTGACCTACAAAGTACTTAATTTCAGTATGCTGAGTTAAAAAAACCCAAAACAAAACAGTATTCCATTTACTTCTCTTTCAGAAATGCCCAGGGTGCCACTAGTGTGAGAAACAGAACATGTATCTTGAGCTTAAAACAAAACAAAATACATTTCATTATAGCATCTATTTTTCTGGCACAGAAAACCTGTCCAGCGGATAAGTGTCAGTAATTTTTGTTACCTGAACAGTCTTAAAAAGATTAAAGGAAACTACAGACAGGCAAAATGAACTGTCACACAGAAAGTCTGCACCTAACACACTATTATTAAATAAACACTTTTTTTTCACAGCCAAAAACTGCTCGTGGCAATTTTGGGAAATACAGAATGGAGAGCGGTAATCACAAATTGCAACTGTGTTTCAGAAAACCGTCATTTAATTAATACAAGTTAATTATGAAACCTTGAACGGGATCTCGAACGAGTTCTTGATCTTGAACGAACAGCTAACTTCTTTTCTTCTTGCTCGAAAATCTCTTCTTCAGGAACATCCTGTCCTTCATCTATATCCATATCCTGAGGTCAGACATAACAAATGTTCAAGAACATTTAACAGATACACTCACATACTCATGCCTATATGAAAGCATACATCAATATTACTCATTTTGAGATCATCTTAGTATGTCTTTTCCTTTCAACTTCTGCAATCAAATTTAAAATAGTTTTACCTGTTGTTGAATATCCATTGAATCATCTACATTAGTTTCCACTTCTAAAAACTGCTGTTGACTACTCCCTTGTGATGGTGATGCAGAGTGCTCTGAACCAAAATTTCCTTCTTGATTCTCTTCAGGGCTTGCCTAAAAAACAAATAATAATATACCATAAAAAGTCTCCTAATTCAAAATGCTCACTGTGTCAAAATGTAATACTACGTGAAAGAACTGTTTGATCACAACAAGTGACTGAACACTGGCAGGGGCTGCCCAGGGAAACTGTGGAGTCTCCTTCTCTGGAGACATTCAAAACTCGCCTGGATGCGTTTCTCTGTGACCTGCTCTAGGTGTTCCTGCTCCAGCAGGGGGATTGGACTAGATGAATCCTTCTTATTCTGTGATATTCTGAAAATCTATTGTGTTTCTCTTCTTTTCCCACCGCCCATTAATGTGAAAGCTGAACTGTCCATCACCCCATTATATTCCTTTTTTTGTATCATCCTTAAATACAAAAGTTTGAAATAATTAATATTCTCAACCCTGGACATGCATTAATATATAAATAACAAAATCTAATTTAACTGAACTAGTATGAACTGAACTAGGTAAAAAAATCACAATTAACTCCAAACTTTCTTACAGTGCATGATTTAGGACAAGTACCTACTACAAGGTAAGACAGGTCAATTACAACAGACCTAACAAAACAAACAGTTCTGAAAAACACCACCACCATTTAAAAATGTAAAATATTAAATGCACTGATTCGCTAGAGAAAAAACTGCAACTGCCTGTACGTTGGGCTGAAAGTGGAGATTTGGAATAAATATCTGTAAGATGAAAAAAGAATTCAAGAAATATAGATACTCAGAAATGCTATCAGCACAATACTGAAAAGTAATTTTAAACCTGTAATGCAATATTGCAGGTAAACATTTCAGTGATTCTCATTCCATTTTCACTTTAATTAAACAAATGCTAGGTATTCTATCTGGCAGGAGAGCAGAATGCCATGTAGTACCAAGGGTATTTTTTTATTTTCATTTTTAACAACTTATAATGACAGTTTGCAGAAAAATACACATTTCTACTATAATTCAGTTACTGCATTTGCCTTCTAATTTTGCGTGTTTGTCTCATTTTCCTATCCATATTTCTTCATATTTAATGATTTTTCAACAATTTGTTTCTCTGTATAAATTCCTATATTTCTTGCTGAGCCTTCTGTCTCCACCTTCTCTCCTCCTCTCTCTCTCCTGCTTTTAATCAGTTGCTGTTCTGGTTTCACCTGGGATACAGTTAATTTACTTTCTAGTGGCTGCTGTGTTTCAGATTTTATAGGAAAGGAATGTCACTAAAGCATATTGTTTCGGTTGTTGCCAGAAGTCATGAACTTTTCTCAGCTTCCAACAGAAGCTGAGAAGGAGCACAGACAGGACAAGCTCACCAATGGAATATTCCATGAGGTTTTTTCACTTTCCCCTCCTTTTATCCATCTTCTCTCTGAGCTTGGGAGGGGAGGGAAAAGGAGGGGGAGACCTGAGCAAGCAGCTTCGTGGTCCTAGCTGGAGATGCTTAATAATTGTGTTTTGTGCTTTATCTTTCCTTCTCTTTCCCTTAATCTTCTCACTGATGCTTAAAAAATTAAATTCAATATTTTCTTCCTCATAAGACACTGCAGTCATTACAGAGTAGTTGAAGTAGAAGTCTGTATCTTATAGCTGCTATCAAGGTGAAGATAAAAATTTCCTCTCTGTACAGGCTAGATAAGATGCTGAGCAGACCTAAAGGGAGACAACTTCTGGTCTTGGAAGATCAAATAATAAGGGGTGAGTCATATGAACATTCTAGCCATAAAAGTACTGTAACGTAATTTCACATATGAAATTAATTTAAACTTTGTTTTTGCTTATTGTACAGCAAGGTGGATGTTCAGCATTTATATTTTCAAATTAGACAAGTTACTTTTAGATATGTCACATCAAAAGCTCCTCTACAACACCTTGCACCGTTAAAAGCCAGAAATTGCTAGGTATCCACCAACACCAAAAGCTATTTAGTCTGTAGCTACGTTGTACTAACTTTTCCAGTTACTGCAGTTAAATGAGAAATAAACCATGGTAAAATAAAGCAGTAGAATAAGGAAGTAATACCTAGTAAGAACTAAATTACTATTTTTTTGAACAACTGAAAACTCTAAGTCACTCAAATTCAGAACTCAAATGATGTTCTTGATTGAAAGCTGAGTACCCCTTTGCACAGGTTAAACTAAAATCCCCAGTGTGTTTGCTAATTTTGTGGTGCCTTAGATTTTCTTTCAACCTCAGATTTCTACTTCACTGTGAAACTACTTCACAGTAGGTCCACTTTGTATCAAGACAGAATAAATAACCTCAGAAGAAATGAGGAAACATGTGACTCTATTCTTTATCTCAGGCTCTTCAACAGAATAAAAGACTTATTAGCCACGACTTAAAGCGGGGCAGGGGAAATCAAAGCTATCTGCAATCTCAGCTCTGTCCTCTTGGTGGTTCTGCAGCAGCAGGTTGCACACTGCGCTATGGTCACAGCCAGGAGCACTCACTTCAGGGCTCACCTTCCTTTTGACTCTGGGGAAAAAAAGCCTTTTTTCCCCTCTCTAAAGAGGTGAGCCACCAAAGCACAGTCAGTTTGTAATTCAGGTAAAGGGTACACGTTCCTAACAGAAGCAGAATGAGCAAATTGTACACCCCAAAAATTGGACTGTATTTTTTTTTTCCTGCTTTCAGCACTTTCTTCCACTTATTCCAGTTACTCTGCAAGCTTCTGTTAGATGATCAGCTAGTGACAGGCTTTCACTGTAAGACAAGTGTCAGCAACAAGACAATTTTTTTGTCCTGAAGCAGAGTATGAATCTGTTTTGTTTATCAGTGGAGGATTTTTACAACAGCCACAAGATGGAGTTCTTACCTTTTGAGGCTGCTGTTGCTCCAGGAGCTGTTGCCTGAGATGTTCTAAATTTTGTTGCTGTAGCTGTTCAGCGAGTTGGTGAAAAAGTGAGTTGTTCACAGATTCTGGTACTAAAGGCCTAAAATGAAATAATTTAAACAAAACAACCACGATAGTTTTTCTCTTGGTTTATCCAGTTGGCAAACAGGTCTTCACAATTAGTTTCAGGTTTAACTAAAAATGTAAAACAATGAAGACAATGTAGCTGGTTCCACCTTCTGTTACCATCGGTGTCACATTAATGCTATGAATATAACTAACAAAAAAAAGAGCTAATTTTAAGATGAAGTCATCAAAACTTCTGGCACACAGACTTACATTAAGTATTTTTAAAAAGTGTATGTTTCATTAATTTAGTAAAATGTCTTTTCTCTTTGTACTGTTTTAGTATACTTATGCTTTGAAACAAACAACATTTCCCTTACTATTCAATCCTAATATTCAACCAACGTCAGGCAAATTTGAGCATTTCCCATAAGAAACATAGCTTGATCTTACAGTTGGGAACTGGGAGTTTCCTTTTTAGGCTCTTCATTTTGTTCAGATTCTTCCCCAAAGTCAAACCTGTCCATCAGCTTCTAGGAGAAAGCAAAATAAGCATTATTGAGTATTCCTTTTATGTATATTTACTTTTAAAAATAATAAAATTCTCTTATTTGTCAATTAAGAAAAAAAGAAATAACCTGAATAGAAAATTAAATGTCATACTATTATTGTTCCTGAATGCATCAAATAACAAATTTTGGCCGTGGCTTTCTTGAGCTCTGGCTGCTGTTACAAGTACAACCACATGATCTTCAATCACGCCAGTACCTGTTAGAGGCACAACATAGCATGGTAACTTCTTTCTCCAAGTGACAGAGGAGCCAACGAGGTGCTGTTCTGCCCCCTGTTCTCACCAACAAGGAGGGCCTGGTGGGGAAGGTGAAGCTCAAGGGAAGCCTTGACTCCAGTGACCATGAGATGGTGGAGTTCAAGATGCTTAGGGCAGCGAGGAGGGAGCACAGCAAGCTTAATACCCTGGGATTCAGGACAGCAGACTTTGGCCTCTTCAGGGATGTGTTTGAGGGAGTACCATGAGATAAAGACCTGGAGGGAAAAAGGCTCCAAGGATCACCTCTTGCCAGCTCAGGAGTAATGCATCCCAACAAAGAGGAAGTCAGGCAAAAATAGAATCATAGAATCATAGAATCATTTAGGTTGGAAGAGACCCCTGGGATCATCAAGTCCAACCATCAGCCCTACTCTACAAGTAGCCCTACCCTACACTAGATCCCTCAACACCACATCTAATGCCAGAAGGACTGCAGGAGGAACAGGGAGCTCTTGGACAAACTCAAAGAGATAATGGAAGCCTCCAGAGGGTGGAAGCAGGGACTTGTAGCCTGGGAGGAATACAGAGAAATTGATCAAATAGCCAGGAATCAGGTTAGCAGAGCTAAAGCCCAGACAGAATTAAATCTGGGCAGGGATGTCAAGGGCAACGAC
Source organism: Jacana jacana (assembly GCA_013400555.1). NCBI lineage: Eukaryota > Metazoa > Chordata > Aves > Charadriiformes > Jacanidae > Jacana > Jacana jacana. Next base: position 6,546 of record VZTM01038972.1, read on the forward strand.
AAAGCTTCTACACATATATCAGTGATAAAAGGAAGAGTAGGGAAAACGTGGGCCCTCTCTGGAAGGAGACAGGAGACCTGGTGACATGGGATATAGACAAAGCTGTGTACTCAATGACTTTTTGCCCTCAGCCTTCACTGGCAAGTGCTGTAGCCCCACTGCCCAAGTTGCAGAAGGCAAAGGGACTGGGAGAATGAGGAAACACCATTGTAGGAGATCAGGTTTGAGACCACCTAAGGAACCTGAAGGTGCACAAATCCATGGGACCTGATGAGATGCATCTCCGGGTCCTGAGGGAACTGGTGAATGAAGTTGCTAAGCCACTATCCATCATATCTGAGAAGATGTGGCAATCCAGTGAAGTTGGCACTGACTGGAAAAGGGGTAACATAACCACATTTTTCAAAAAGGAAAAAAAGAATATCCAGGGAACTACAGGCCAGTCAGTCTCACCTCTGTGCAACATCATGGAGCAGATCCTCCTGGAAACTTTGCTAAGAACGCGGTGACACCCAACATGGCTTCACTACTGGCAAATCATGTCAGACAAATCTGGTGGCCTTTTACAACAAGGTTACAGCATAAAAGAAGAGAAGAGATAAGAGAAGAGCAGCTGACATCATCTATCTGGACTTGTGCAAGGCATCTGATACTATCCTGCAGAACATCCTTCTGTCCAAAATTGAGAGACACAGATTTGGCAGATGGACCACTCATTGCATAAGGAACTGGATTACGGTCGATGACCTGATGTCCAAGTTGCAACCAGTGACAAGTGGCATTCTTCAGTGGTCAGTAGTGGGACTGGCACTGTTTAACATCTTTGTCAGTGACATGGACAGTTGGGATTGAGTCCACCAAGTTTGCTGATGACACCAAACTGTGTGGAGTGGTCAACATGCTGGCGGAAAGGGACACCATTCAGAAGGACCAGGACAGGCTTGAGAAGTGATCCTGTGCAAACCTCATTTAGTTCAACACGGCCAAGTGCTGCAAGGTCCTGCATACAGGTTGGGGCAATCCCATGTGCACACTGAGAGCAGTCCTGAGGAGAAGGAGTCAAGGGTGCTGGCTGGCGAGAAGCTCAACATGACCAGGCACCGCTTGCAGCCCAGAAAGCCAATCACACCCTGTGCTGCATCAAAAGAAGTGTGAAGGGAGGCAATTCTGTCCCTCTACTCTGCTCTGCTGAAACCCCACCTGAAGTCCTGCATCCAGCTCTTGAGCATAAAAATTACATGGACCTGTTGGAGTGAGTCTAGAGAAGGGCTGCAAAGATGATCAGAGGGTTGGAGCAACTCTTCTGTGAAGACAGCCTGAGTGCACTGGGGTTGTTCAGGCTGGAGAAGAGAAGACTCTGGGCAGTCCTTCTAGCAGCCTTCCAGTACCTAAAGTAGGCTTACAGGAGAGATGGGGAGGTACTCTTCATCAGAGAGTGCAGTGACAGGATGAGGGGTAACAGTTTTAAACTGAAAAACGGGAGATTTAAACTAGATATTGGGAATAGATTCTTTACTGTGAGGGTGGTGAGACACTGGAACAAGCTGCTTGGAAAAATTGTGGATGCTCCATCCCTGGAGGTGTTTAAGGCCAGGCTGGACGGAGCTTTGAGCAACCTGCTCTAGNGATTCAGGACAGCAGACTTTGGCCTCTTCAGGGATGTGTTTGAGGGAGTACCATGAGATAAAGACCTGGAGGGAAAAAGGCTCCAAGGATCACCTCTTGCCAGCTCAGGAGTAATGCATCCCAACAAAGAGGAAGTCAGGCAAAAATAGAATCATAGAATCATAGAATCATTTAGGTTGGAAGAGACCCCTGGGATCATCAAGTCCAACCATCAGCCCTACTCTACAAGTAGCCCTACCCTACACTAGATCCCTCAACACCACATCTAATGCCAGAAGGACTGCAGGAGGAACAGGGAGCTCTTGGACAAACTCAAAGAGATAATGGAAGCCTCCAGAGGGTGGAAGCAGGGACTTGTAGCCTGGGAGGAATACAGAGAAATTGATCAAATAGCCAGGAATCAGGTTAGCAGAGCTAAAGCCCAGACAGAATTAAATCTGGGCAGGGATGTCAAGGGCAACGACAAAGCTTCTACACATATATCAGTGATAAAAGGAAGAGTAGGGAAAACGTGGGCCCTCTCTGGAAGGAGACAGGAGACCTGGTGACATGGGATATAGACAAAGCTGTGTACTCAATGACTTTTTGCCCTCAGCCTTCACTGGCAAGTGCTGTAGCCCCACTGCCCAAGTTGCAGAAGGCAAAGGGACTGGGAGAATGAGGAAACACCATTGTAGGAGATCAGGTTTGAGACCACCTAAGGAACCTGAAGGTGCACAAATCCATGGGACCTGATGAGATGCATCTCCGGGGCCTGAGGGAACTGGTGAATGAAGTTGCTACGCCACTATCCATCATATCTGAGAAGATGTGGCAATCCAGTGAAGTTGGCACTGACTGGAAAAGGGGTAACATAACCACATTTTTCAAAAAGGAAAAAAAGAATATCCAGGGAACTNTCAAAAAGGAAAAACAGAATATCCAGGGAACTACAGGCCAGTCAGTCTCACCTCTGTGCAACATCATGGAGCAGATCCTCCTGGAAACTTTGCTAAGAACGTGGTGACACCCAACATGTCTTCACTACTGGCAAATCATGTCAGACAAATCTGGTGGCCTTTTACAACAAGGTTACAGCATAAAAGAAGAGAAGAGATAAGAGAAGAGCAGCTGACATCATCTATCTGGACTTGTGCAAGGCATCTGATACTATCCTGCAGAACATCCTTCTGTCCAAAATTGAGAGACACAGATTTGGCAGATGGACCACTCATTGCATAAGGAACTGGATTACGGTCGATGACCTGATGTCCAAGTTGCAACCAGTGACAAGTGGCATTCTTCAGTGGTCAGTAGTGGGACTGGCACTGTTTAACATCTTTGTCAGTGACATGGACAGTTGGGATTGAGTCCACCAAGTTTGCTGATGACACCAAACTGTGTGGAGTGGTCAACATGCTGGCGGAAAGGGACACCATTCAGAAGGACCAGGACAGGCTTGAGAAGTGATCCTGTGCAAACCTCATTTAGTTCAACACGGCCAAGTGCTGCAAGGTCCTGCATACAGGTTGGGGCAATCCCATGTGCACACTGAGAGCAGTCCTGAGGAGAAGGAGTCAAGGGTGCTGGCTGGCGAGAAGCTCAACATGACCAGGCACCGCTTGCAGCCCAGAAAGCCAATCACACCCTGTGCTGCATCAAAAGAAGTGTGAAGGGAGGCAATTCTGTCCCTCTACTCTGCTCTGCTGAAACCCCACCTGAAGTCCTGCATCCAGCTCTTGAGCATAAAAATTACATGGACCTGTTGGAGTGAGTCTAGAGAAGGGCTGCAAAGATGATCAGAGGGTTGGAGCAACTCTTCTGTGAAGACAGCCTGAGTGCACTGGGGTTGTTCAGGCTGGAGAAGAGAAGACTCTGGGCAGTCCTTCTAGCAGCCTTCCAGTACCTAAAGTAGGCTTACAGGAGAGATGGGGAGGTACTCTTCATCAGAGAGTGCAGTGACAGGATGAGGGGTAACAGTTTTAAACTGAAAAACGGGAGATTTAAACTAGATATTGGGAATAGATTCTTTACTGTGAGGGTGGTGAGACACTGGAACAAGCTGCTTGGAAAAATTGTGGATGCTCCATCCCTGGAGGTGTTTAAGGCCAGGCTGGACGGAGCTTTGAGCAACCTGCTCTAGTGGGAGGTGTCCCTGCCCGTGGCAGGGGGGTTGGAACTAGATGATCTTCCAACCCAAATCATTCTACGATTCTGTGATTTTTTCCATAGTAAAAACAGCTAATGCTAACAGCTAGTTTGGAGAGAGGCTTAAATAAAGATTAATTTTATGCAATGGTACCTTTAATTAGAAGAAATTACTGACTATTCAACTACTACAACTATTCAATGTCTTGCCAATCAGCAAGCTGCTCTGCTCACATCAGTGGAAGACATACAGCTTGATTACTTTGCAAAGAATTATTGTATTTTTAACACCATTTAGACAACCTGATTTCTTTCAAATACACTGCTCTTTGAAGACAACTTCTCACATAGTCTGCAAAATTGAAAGCAAGCAGTCGTCATGTAAGAGGAACAGGCCTCCAGAGGGATAAAAATAAAAAGGAATGTATCTGGCAGGGAAAAAGAAAAACTTGCATAAAACTTCTGTTTTATCTGTAAAAAGATCTCTGCTGTAGAACTGCTAAACTAAAAAAGTTTGGTTTGTTTATTAGTTTCAGTTAAGTAATTAATTCAGTCCAGAAGCATTTCATCAGCATTTTACTTTCTTGTAGACAAAACTAAAGAACGTGCATGAAGAAATACAACAAATGTTAACTGTTACTGAGATTGTCTTTTTTCAGTAACTACTGAGAGCGCAGTGCTACCAAACCCACGTCCATGCATCTTTACACTTTGGAAGTTTTCTGACAAGCAGAGTTAATACTGTACTACAAACAACCACAACTTTTTCTCAAACCCTTGTTTCAGATAAAAAAAAACCACAAGAGGGTAAGAACACAGGGCAGTCATTTTGAAATACCAAGGCATAAATGTCCCCAGTAACATCCACTAAGATTTGCTGGCCCATTTTCTCTCTCAGGATGCCTTATTTACTCTCAGTTACTGGAGTCCAGCAAGAAGAACAAAGCATAAGCTGCAACTGATCAAGAATTTTTAGAACTACTTTGCCAATGAAATAGTCTAACATATATGAAAGCAGGACTGAATAGATCTCTTAGAAAACACAGCAGGAAAAGGCCATCAAGCTTATGTGAGGCGGGATGCTAAAATCCAGAGAAACTTTCACCATATAGATCTAATCCCTTTAAAGCATTTCTCACACTCCACAATGCTTTCTTCCACAATACTTACCTTCAAAGTTCCAGAAATCACTATCATGTACATTCACTCTGCTGACAAACCTCATGTCAACAAGACTCCTGCATACTACTACTGGCACGAACTAGCTAATGAGCATCAGGCTGAACTCACTCAAGGTCTATAAACATCTCATCAGAATACGAACTCCTTCAATCTGCTCCAGCTAAGTTGCCCAACACTCAAGACAGCCACACCTAGGAGTGCACCTATCCACGTAAATGCTGGAATCAAAGTCTGCAGAATAAACCACAACACGATGCCAGATTCTTAATTACTTTTTGTATCTATAAATATGAAGGCAGTACCTATTAACTGATGCCTTCACTCGCTGTGCTTACACCCTTCCCAAGGTGATGGTTACAGCTGTGATACAGAGTGAGTACAGGCCATTTTTTCCTGACTGATTTTTCCAGCTGCATTACTTTCATTAGTAAGACTCTTAGACGACTCTTTATTGTTTCAGAGATTTGAGAAGAAATTGCTTCTCTGACTTCCTTATTACTTATTCATTCCAGGACAATCCTACAGAGATTATCTACTCCCAAGCTCTTTCTTCCAACAATAATGGAACAAGATTTATTTATTTATTTAATAATCTTTGAGTAGATGTTCTTCCTTTGTTGTTCTACTGATACTACACTACTACTGGAACTGCCAGCATGGTTATTGCTAACTGCCATCCAGCTGTATTAGTCATCTGAACTTTCTGCATTCTGTTTTGTTGTTGATTTTTTTTTTAGATAGCCCCATATGTAGTGACACACAAAGTTTATTTACCTACAGAGTTGGTTTGAGTTTAACATTTTGACATCTTTCAGTGTCACATGACTAGTTTTAATGGTAATCATAAACTAATTTTTTCACTTACTATCACATTTATAATTTGAATTTATAATGTAAGAAAATTACAAGTCCAATCACATTTTACTATTCTGGGAAAAGAATGCATACAAATTTCTGCATATTTGCCTTTCATTACTTTGTAAGAGATCATTTCCTACCTCAGATGATAAACACAGGAAGGGGAAACACAAGACAAGATCCATTCTCATCATTGCGTTACAAAGGCTGAAGAAAAACATATAACAATGGCTTAACTTTGCTAAATCAAATCAATCTCCACTCTCAATGACCTTTATGGGGTCCCTTCCAACACAGATATTCTATGAAATGCCATTTAACCCTAAACTCTTATAAAACTAATATTTATACTACTTTTTCCACACTTTTTTATTTTCAAGACAGAGCACTTCATAGTATGTTCCTGTATTTTTAAAATCTCTGAAGTCAAGCTGTAAAATCCAAAAGACTCACTCACATGTATTTTAACACTAAATACTTCTTCAAATTTCTATTATTCTACTTCTACCTTATTAAAAGAGACACTCTGTTCCAGTGGGTTAAGTGTGTTAGCAGCAGCAGCGGCAGCTGTAAGTTGTGCTGTTAGGGCCTGTAACTGAACAACGAGACCAGCATCCAGGGCTTGTAGTAGTGAAGGCTGAGGTTTCTGCTGCTGTATCTGCAGTGTCTGTATCAACTGCTGAAGCTAAAAGAGAAAAAGAAATACATACATTAAACAAGGAAAAAAAAAATTAAAACCAAAAACCAAGCTAGTCTTTTTCCCTCCAAAATAGGAAAAAAATCCACAGGAATGCAGTAACATCTAACCTACAGCTATTAGTTCATCTTAATTTGTTCTCATTTAGGGCAAATTTTGTTCCCACTTACTGGCTAATTTGTTTTCTGTGGCTGATAAAATATGCAGATGGTTCTTCCTCCTAACTTGCTCTGACAGGCTGCATGATGACCAGTC
>VZTM01038976.1:8045-23774 GCA_013400555.1 Jacana jacana
TTTTTTTTTTTGGTCTGAAGAACTAAAAAAAAAACTTAGGGGAAGAGTTAATAACAGTTTTCCGATATCTACAAGTGGGTAACCAAAGAGACATAGCCAGGCTTTTCTTAGAGGGATCCAGTGAAAAAATGAGAGTCATAAATTGAAAAAGAGTTTCCAACTGCCCTAGCTAGGAAAAAAAAACAACCCAACACCACACAATCCAAATCAAAACAAAATCAAAATCTATTGATTTACATAGGTTGCCCAGAGAAGCTGAATTCTTTGAGTTTTTCAAGGTCCTACTGAAAAAAGCCCTAAATCTCTTGTCTGAATTCAGTGTGGAATCTGTTTTGGCAAGGAATGTGAACTGGGTGATTTCGCAAGGTTCCTTCCAGTGTGAAGGATTCAGTAATTCTACAGTTTTTATGGCTGTTCAATGAGACTAATTTGACTCAATAGCATGAAAAATCAGGAAGCACTGGTACTCTGAATGATTATCAAAATATAAGCTGAAGGAAATCAATGGAAGTTTTATGTGTATATCTTCAGGAATAGCTGAGCTTAATAAAGCAGTATTTATCAATAAGTTCCAGGCAACATGGCATTTTTTTAATAGAAATGTTTTATCCATTCTGTCACTTTTTCCTGAGATGTTTCAATTCAACTAGAATTGAGAATTTGATTTTCATTTCCTTTTCTCACAAATATTATATATGACTTCCTTCAAGTTAAAAATGGTTTCTTATGGCCTATTTAGATGTAAGGCAACTCACTCTTGACATTGTGGAAACTAAATTAAATTTATGCTATTATCTTTGAAGTGTCAGTTTTACTAATACTTCAATATATTTGCAGAATAAGCTTTTTGATTACTTTTTGAGTCTTGAGAAAACCTATATCAATGCCAAATGTTACTGTGATTTCCTGCCTATCTACACTCTTATGATTTTAAGACAAATACTTAACTTATATATATTGCAAGACTGAAAAAGAGTCTTTTGTGGATGCTACATAAAGCAGAGTGAAACAAATCTATAAACCCAAAGGGCTGAGCTGAGATCTATTCCCAGCATCACAACTTCTCATCTATTCCATCTGAACCAGGAGAGAAACTGATATTTCTTTAGGTTCCTTCGTTCAGGTTTATTGAGTCATATTACCTCACATGTCCTTGAACTCCTCTTCTTTGTTCCCAGCTCAGGTCCCTGGACAGCCTCTGAATCTGGCTCATCACTTGCCATGTTTGAGTCTGTTGATGGATACTGTTACCAGTACCTGGCTCTGCCTGCTGTGTCCAGACCACATGAGACTGTGGTTCTCAGTAAGAGCACAACCTGAGCTGGGCTTGCCCTGTCCTCATGGAGCTGCTGATCCTTGCTGCTCCTCAACAACCAAGTGGTTAATTAAGTAACATTTAAGGTTATACCTTGGCTGGTGGCTAAAACCCCACCATGAGGTCAGTTATCAACAGTTAGCACCAGTGCAGCTGATTCACAGCTAAACATAAAAATAGAACTTATTTCTGATGATACAGGTTTTCTTTTTTCTCTTCTGTCAGAGAGTGTGCCTGATATTTTTGACACTTAGTCATAACTGGATATCTAGGAAAAAGTGCAGGACAAGGTAAGCACACTGTTATGCTTCTCCTGATATATCCTTGTAAAATTTGTGTTTGAAGTGTTTGAGAAAAGGGTTTCTATGAACACCCTCTATGAAATTGTCCAATCAGTTTTTGAACCCATGTCAATTTTTCAAGCCCACAATGTCTTCTTATAATGAGTTCCAAAGTTGAAGAATGTGATCCTTTTGTTTCCAACCTGTCACTGGAAAATATGTTTTGTTTCCTGACAACTTTTTGAGAAATAGAATAATTAATTTCTCTTCAATTTCTCGGTGCAACTCAGACATATCTCAGATATATCTCTTTTGTGATAAACAGGTCCAAAGAATCAGAGTCTATGTGACTTCTATTTGCATGGAACTCATTCTATAGCTGTAGACATCCCAGTTGCTCCCAGTTACAGCTTTCTCCCAGTTATAGCTTTCTCCCAGTTATAGCTTTCTAATATTCTTCACTTTCAGAGATTAACTTTCAGAACACAACCAAATATTTAATTTGTGATTAATTTCTGTACTAACATAATGGTATTTTGCATTTTGTTCTCTGTCTTGTTGTTATAACTGCACACTAATTGCAAAGTTTTGTTTGTTTGTTTGTTTGTTTTGTTTTTCTTTATTGGATATTGAACAGACTTTGAAGAATTTTTTTTCTATTTTTTTTTTCCTAAGAAGACAATACCTACTTCAGAGTACTCTCATATGATTTACTTATAATTTAGCAGCACTGAAAGTAATCTGCTATTTCACTAATGATAATTTTAGGAGACCTTACTATAGCTCCTCATGGCCCTCATCAAACTTTATAAAATCCTTATGCCCTGCCATTTGCTTGCCCATTTATGAGTTTTATGAATAAATATGCTATCTGTTCTATGTAATGCTTCTTGAATCAGGTGTGGTATGAAGATGACAACAATTTTCCTTAAACCCAGCTTTTATGGGTGAAGAAAAATAAACAATGAGGCCTGGCATGACACTAAACTGAGAATATATGCAGTATATTCAGGCTGTTTTACTTAGTGGTTTTATACACCGAAGTACCGAAGTAGATTAAAATATTTAAAATTATGATAAATGGGCTCATTCACAGAAACCTTTAGTTAAGTACTAATAATTATTGAGATGCTTTCCAAACATAGTATCAAGAGTTACTTTGTGAGTAAAAATTGTTGTTATCAGAAGATTGTGGACTTGGACAGTTCACACATATTCTAAGAACGTTCTCCTGCGGTATGAAAGGTCTTCTTTCTCTTGTGAAGGATTTCAATGAACACTTCTTAGTTAGCAGACAATCTGGATGAATGGATAGAAGCGTCTAAATCTACATGGAAGTTTTTCTCATTCCTAAAGGCTGAAATGCAGTAAACACATTTCTTAAAGGTATAAGAATTTGTCTTATTAATTTTCAACATTTTTTATTGTTTAATATAAAACACTCTGCTTATGTCAGTGAGTGCTTACCAGAGGTATCTAATTCTTCATATGTGTTGTGCTGAAATCCTAGCCACCTAATTGAGTACTCATTATTGTAAAATCTATTTAATACCGCCAGCCTTAATTTTTTTTTAAGTTTTTGAATAGAAAAGTATTTCTAAAACAGAATCATAGGAAGTATTTCTATTTCTCTTACAGGGAAGATACTGCTACAAAATACCTTGAGAAAATTTTGCTATATTTTTAAGGCTAGCTTAGGAACAAAACTATGCTCAGAAAGCCTATTTATCATAGGATGTCTTTCATTAGCTATTCCCAACATTACCTGTTTTTTCCACCATCAACGTGAATTCCTCTCCATTTCTGTAGTTACCTACGCTAATGGCTGTTTATTTACAGTGATATAATTTTCCTGATTCATTACCTAGAAAACCTTTGTGATGCGAAGGTTGGGAATGCTGATAGCTATTCTCCATTCACTTTCACACTTGATGAAGGTCTCAGATGAAACCTAAAAAACATACTTTTTTCTTTGAGCTTTTTAACTTTTTGAATTTTATTCATTTTTAACTTCTTTTCCCTCTCACTTTGTAATTTCCTATTTCCATATGTTTTCCCAGCAATGGAATAATGAACACTTTGAATTGCTCACTTCTTAGATCCATTTAGCTGACAATGTATAAACATGAAAAATGGTTTGAATTTATCTTTTCACATGATAATTAGGAAAGAAAAGCAGTACTTTACTTTTTGTTATAGATAATGGCAAACCATTCTAAAACAGATGGCACAGCAGTTTGATTAGTCTTATTACTTCCTTTAAACTGATTTGTATTGTGATACACTGGTAGACTTTGCCGTTAGCATCAGTCCTTATTCTCAGGAGATGTCCAAAGGGCACCCTTTAGGTTTTCGGGTTTCAAGATGATGGAAATCTATTTTCAGCTTCCAAAGACCGAACTGTTTGTGCAAAAGTTCTTTTAACTCCTTTGATGAAAGATGTCAAAATGAAAAGGATATGTGTGATGCTCACTTCTGATAAAGGTTTGACATCTCTGACACAGAAGTTTTAAAACATCTTTAGGAAACAGACAGAAAAAAACCTGCTAAGCCAAAGGCAGTGTATCACAGACCAATTAAAAAATAAGATAGGAAAAGAAAGCTCAGTTTACTTGAACAGGAAAACTTACAGCAACATTTTTACTGATTTTTATGTATGTAATGTTTCCTTTGTTAAATTGCAAGCTTGATTTAAATTACTGTGTTAGGTTTGTAACATCTAAGATATAATGTTCAGGAGTATAAAAAATAATTTTTTTCAGATTTAAGGATAGGAGTGTTCCTTGCCAAGCTTGTGAATAGTACTTTCTGGATATAAAAAAAAAAAAAAAAAATCTAATAATAACTCATAATCCGAGTGGAGAAACGGAGAATCACAACTCAAATAATATTAAATATAAAAATGTTCAAGATATTAAATCAATCAAGCTTTCAATTTTGATAACTGATTCCTTTTTTTTTTTTACTTTGAGGTTGATTTTTTTATTAGAGTAAGATTTTTTATTAGAGTAAGTTGTCTAGGGCAAAATACTCAATTATGGCAAATTTTACATCTCTATTTTCTTAGTGGTTCTGGGAACAGTCCAACAATAAATATTATTAGTATAGCATAGACACATAAGAACACATTTAGAAAACTAGCTCTTGCCACAGAGTTATAAAATTGAGAAAAAAATTAACTCCACTTGAAGAATTTTATGAACTGTCAAGACCATTAGTTTCTCTCCTGCCTGCACCTATTGTCTCTTCCATGTAGTCTGATTCAAGTTTTCCTGGAAAGCAAGAATCTTTCATCAGCTTTTGTGGACTTCGATTACTGTATCTCTACTGAAGCTAAAAATAATAAAGCATCTTTTGGATTAACGTTGACCATAAAAGCTGTGTTGCTTTAAAGAGTAAAAAAAGTGAAATAGATTTCTTAGAACCTGTAAGTTCAGGAGTCCATGAATATGCTAGACCTACTGTTCACAAGCAAAGGACTAGTGGGAGATGTGGTGGTCAGGTGCTGTCTTGGACTTGGTGATCATGAACTGGTCAAGTTTTCAATTCTTAGTGATGTAGGGAGGGGAGTTAGCAAAACTTCCACCTTTAGCTTCTGGAGGGCAGATTCCAGCCTGAGTAAAACACTGGTTGACAGAGCACCTTGGGAGACAGTCTTGAAGGGCAAAGGGGTCCAGGAAAGCTGGATGCTCTTCAAGAAGGGAATCTTAAAGGTCCAGGAGCAGGCTGTCTCCATGTGTTGTGAGATTAAAGGGTGGGGAAAATGGTTGGCCTGGATGAACAAGCTTTTGATAGGATTTAGGAAAAAAGGGTTTACCATCTTTGGAAGAAGGGACAGGAAATTCAGGAGGAGTACAGAGATCTCACTAGGATACACAGAAAATTAGGAAGACAAAAGCCCAACTGGCAAATCATGGCATAGACAAGTCTACTCTTCACTGGGTAAAAAAACTGGCTGGATGGCTGTGCCCAGAGAGTTGAGATTAATGGGGTGAAACCTTGTTGGTGGCCAGTCACCACTGGTGTCCCTCGGGGCTCAGTTTTGGGGCCAGTTTTGTTTAATATCTTTATCAATGATCTGGATGAGTGCACCCTCAGTAAATTTGCAGACAACTTTAAAACTAATTGTGAATGTTGAGGGTAGGAAGGCTCTACAGAGGGACCTGAATGGGTTGGACTGATGTGCCAAGGCCAATTGTATGAGGTTTAATAAGGCAAAGTGCCAGGTCCTGCATTTTAGTCACAACAACCTCAGGGAACACTACAGGTTTGGGGAAGAGTGGCTAGAAAGCTGCCCAGCACAAAGGAACCTGGGGTTTCTGGTGGACAGCCGGCTTAATGTGAGCCAGCAGTGTGCCCAGGTGTCCAAGAAGGCCAACAGCATCCTGGTTTGGATCAGGAATAGCATGGACAGCAGGAGTAAGGCAGTGATTGTGCCATGTACGCTGCACTGATGGGGACTCATCTTGAGTGCTGCGTTCAGTTCTGGGCCCCTCACTACAAGAAGGACNAGCTGGATGCTCTTCAAGAAGGGAATCTTAAAGGTCCAGGAGCAGGCTGTCTCCATGTGTTGTGAGATTAAAGGGTGGGGAAAATGGTTGGCCTGGATGAACAAGCTTTTGATAGGATTTAGGAAAAAAGGGTTTACCATCTTTGGAAGAAGGGACAGGAAATTCAGGAGGAGTACAGAGATCTCACTAGGATACACAGAAAATTAGGAAGACAAAAGCCCAACTGGCAAATCATGGCATAGACAAGTCTACTCTTCACTGGGTAAAAAAACTGGCTGGATGGCTGTGCCCAGAGAGTTGAGATTAATGGGGTGAAACCTTGTTGGTGGCCAGTCACCACTGGTGTCCCTCGGGGCTCAGTTTTGGGGCCAGTTTTGTTTAATATCTTTATCAATGATCTGGATGAGTGCACCCTCAGTAAATTTGCAGACAACTTTAAAACTAATTGTGAATGTTGAGGGTAGGAAGGCTCTACAGAGGGACCTGAATGGGTTGGACTGATGTGCCAAGGCCAATTGTATGAGGTTTAATAAGGCAAAGTGCCAGGTCCTGCATTTTAGTCACAACAACCTCAGGGAACACTACAGGTTTGGGGAAGAGTGGCTAGAAAGCTGCCCAGCACAAAGGAACCTGGGGTTTCTGGTGGACAGCCGGCTTAATGTGAGCCAGCAGTGTGCCCAGGTGTCCAAGAAGGCCAACAGCATCCTGGTTTGGATCAGGAATAGCATGGACAGCAGGAGTAAGGCAGTGATTGTGCCATGTACGCTGCACTGATGGGGACTCATCTTGAGTGCTGCGTTCAGTTCTGGGCCCCTCACTACAAGAAGGACATTGAAGTGCATCCAGAGGAGAGCTACCAAGCTCCTGAGGGGTCTAGAGAACAAGTCCTATGAGGAGAGGCTGAGGGAACTGGGCATGTTTAAATTGGAGAAGAGGAGGATGAGGGAAGACCTCATTGCCCTCTACAGCTACCTGAAAGGAGGTTGTAGAGAGGTGGGTGTTGGCCTCTTTTCCCCGGTGAATAATGACAGGACCAGAGAAAAAGACCTGGAGTTGCGGCAGAGGAAGTTTAGATTCGATATTAGGAAGAATTCCTTTACTGAAAGAGTGGTCAGGCACTGGAACAGCCTGCCCAGGGAGGTGGTTGAGTCACCATATTTAAGAAACAAGTATATGTGGCAATTCAGGGCATGCTCTAATGCCGAGATTGTAGGGAGTGGGTTGTGTTTTTGTGTATTGGTTGAACTTGATGATCTCAGTGGTACTTTCGAACCATGACAATTCTGTAAGAATTTTTTCTTCTTCCTATGCAGGTCTTGCAAAGGACTTCAGTAGATTAGGCTACAGAAATGTTTTAAAAGGAAGGCAGTCGTATATCAACTATTATAATTTACTGAAAAAAAAGTGTCATTTACCCATTTTGTCCTTTAGAAAGCAAAAATCTGGTTTTGTGGAATCTAACTGTATAGTCACATTGAGTTGGTCAATGTCTGGTTCAAAAAGTGAGGAAGAAGCACAAAAGTCTCCACTTATAAACATTTTCAAAGTGAGATTCTTCAATTATTTATTCTGAAAGAAAATATTTTTTACCATTTTTGTCAAAAAGCAATTTAGTTTTATTTCAGATTACCAAAACCATAAAATATCTTTTTTGATCCCAGATATTTTCAGTTAATCTTCAAACAGTTATGATAGAGTACAAAGTGCTGTAAGAACAGTCATATATGTATATTTGGTATAATTTTTCCTCATATAAACCCACACATTTTTGATCTGCCATCTTTTTCAAAGCATAAATCACTGAAGACAAATGTCTACATTTTCTGCTTCAGGCTTGGTTTATTGCATTACATTTCCTACTCAGTCAATGTGCCTTTCATCTTCTTTTCACACAGGTCTCTCAAGTGACTAGAAAATGTTGTTGGTATTATAACACCTGCATTATACACTGAGCAAATAATAAAACATTTCTGTGGTTCCCAGCTGCCACTATAAAAGTGAAACTACTGAAGAAAAGGTACTTTGGTAACCTGCATGTCTCAAAAAATGAAAATACCTGAAACACGCTAGAGAATCAGAACAGACAAACTGAATAAAAGTTATCCTTCATAATCAAGATCTGAAAATGCAGGTGATCTTCCAAAAAAGGATTTTGTCCCAGTACACTTGGAGATAACACAGGAAAGCTAAATAACAGTTCTTTTATGGCACCAAAGGGAGCCTCAATCTTTGATTGCAAGGCTCATTTTTCTGTGTATAGATCCATGTGTGCCTTATATTCAACATGTGCTTTATCAATTCAGCCATCCATTCTGATGAATGGACATGCACAGAAGCTCTCTGGTTTTTGGTAGTGATTCATCTGTGCTATCTCACACAGCATCTCAGAGCCACTTAATTTCCTGTTGACAATTTTGTCGTGTTTGCTCTTAGGTGAACTGTGATTCATGGATGTTAACATTTCCTTTTCTTTGTCAGTTTAGTACACAGTTACAGTTTAGTGCACCTTTGAAAAGTGTAGCTGTGGCACAGGTTGTTCAGGCAGAGCAGTTTTCTACTGTAGGGTGAGGATATTCTGGGAAAGACAGATCAAGAATTTCCACATGTTCAGAAGCAACAAGTAACAACAACAAAAAAAATAGGAAATAAAAGTTCATGAGTGTATAATTAGTAGGGCTGCACTGCAGTTATTTAATGATGGAATTACATTAAACTGAAACTTCTATTGAACAAAAAAATGAGTCTTTTTATTTGATAAAACAATGACCTTTACTTGACCAGAGTTAAAAAAACAGAATTTACACACAACTGTCATTATTGCATTATGTGTCTTCAGATGTTAGTAACAAAGTTTTCTTTCTTCAAATTGGAAACTAAAGGCACAGTTTATGGTTTTATATTCAAAATGAACAATGCAATTTCATGGGAATAAACAGAATATGTGTCTAAATCAGTACATCCTGTACACTAAATGCTATAAATTTAAACTTAAAAGAGTAACTGAGGTTAAGTACATTGTATCTTAAACTGTATTTTTACACCAAACAAATTAACTTAAAATACGTAATGCCATGACAGAAAGGAAAAAAAAAGTTTCCAAAACTATTCTGTGTGTAAAATAGGAAAAAGAAGAAATTGTGTCTCTAGGTAATGAATTCCTATTTGGGTGGAAATGTTGATCTGCTTGAGCATTAGAAGGATCTACAGAGGGATCTGGACAGGCTGGATCGATGGACTGAGGCCAGTTGTATGAAATTCAACAAAACCAAGTGCTGGATCCTACACTAGGGTCACAATAACGCCATGCAGTGTTACAGGCTTGGGGAAGAGTGGCTGGAAAGCTGCCTTACAGAAATGGACCTGGGAGTATTGGTGAACAGCAGGCTGCATATGAGCTGGCAGTGTGCCCAGGTGGCCAGCAGGACTAGACTAGTGATGCTTCCTTGGACTTGGCACCAGGAAGGTCATATCTCAAATACTGTGTTCAGTTTTGGGTCCCTCACTACAAGAAAGAATCTCCTACGGTGCTGGAGAATGTCTGATGAAGGGCAACAAAGCTGATGAAGGATCTAGATCACAAGTCTTATGAGGAGTACTTGAGAGAACTGGAGTTGTTTAGTTTGGAAAAAAAAGAGGTTCAGGAAAGACCTTATAACTCTCTACAACTACCTGAAATGAGGTTGTAGCAAGGTGGGTATCAGACTCGTTTCCCAAGTAAAAACCAACAGAACAAGAGGAAACAGTTTCAAGTTCTGCCAGGTGAGGTTTAGGATGGGTGTTAGTGGGGAAATTTCTTCCCCAAAAGAGTTACCAGTGTTGGAACACTCTGCCCAGGGAAGTGGTTGAGTCACTGTCTCTGGAGGTACTTAAAAGACATGTAGATATGGTGCCTAGAAACACGGTTTCTTGGTGGACTTGGCAGTATTAGATTAATGGTTGGACTCAGTGATCTTAGAGGCTTTTTCCAATGGAACTAATTCTGTGATTCTGTTCTATGATTCCAGATAGTCTGTTTGTGCTTCTACTGCCAAAGCATTGATTATTATAGAGCAAGAGATAATTTTGGTACTTTAGTACTTCTGTCTACAAATTAAGCATAATCATCTACACCATGATTAATCTAAGACAATATTTAACAAGGTAGTTGGTGATGAAAGGCTTATATATAGTACAGCAGCAGTAATTCTTTAGTGTCCAACTAATTCAGTGGTGCCATTCCAAGATATCTTGCAAAACATATACATTAAGTGTTCAGTTTTCATCTGGAAACTAAGGAAGTTCAACAACAACATAGATTAAAAAAAAATAGCTATTTGAGCTTTATGCACATATAATTAATTTTTAATAATGTTGCATATTTCATTGTCTATAATAAGTGATGGCTTTGTAATTAATTAACATTTTTCTCCAAGAGGGCAATGGGGATATGAACCATCTGAATAAATAGATTTCATATTACCTATAAAAGTAATTAAGGAAAGCTAATTTTTTTATGACAATATTGCCCAGTTTTGAGAAAGTAAGCTGTAATGTAATATCAGAACAACTAAATTACTAAAAAACCACATGATTCAAGCAGAGAGAAAGAATTGCAGACCAAAAAGAATAAATCTCATTCTTATTCCAGGCTGTTATGACTGTTCCTATCTACTTTTGGATGGAGATTGAAGGCCCAGAGTTAATACCTGCTGGAGTCTTTGGAGAAATGCAAAAGAAATCCAACCTTAAAACTATATCCCATTCTGATAAAACCAGACCTTTGGGTTGGATGTTTTTTTTTCCTGTAAACTAAAAAGGAGGAATTTGTACACTCTAAAGTGAGCTGACACAACTGTAGGCCTTTCATTGAGGAGATTTAGAAAACTGCATCTTCACCTTCTTATTTTTAGAGACAGGAATGAAGTAGTAGCATGAAATATTGACTGAAGTGTAATACTCTGTTATTCATCTGTTTTTTTCCTCCAGGAACAAACTTAGGGAAGAATAGAGAGAAGATTTTTGGTGGTTCCCTTACATCACTGTAGGGGAACTGTCTATACATCACATAGAGTTGTGCCTCATAGTTACAGGCACAATGTCTTTAAACTGATGTGTTCATACTAGGAGACTTGAAGAATTTCCTGAGTAAATCTCTATTATTAACAAAACAAGACTTTGGGTAATGAATGTTGACATCACAAATGCAAGAAAAATCCACCTGGCCAGCCAGATAATTCTGATGCACAAAAAAGTGGCCTTTTACAGTGAAAGAATGTAAATGAGAAGGCTGTTTTGGGGGTGCTCAGATAAGGATGCTTGGCTTTTAGGACAGGTATGTGAGTGTTTATGGAAAAGCACACCAAAAACTGCCCGAAAACACTTCTGCTTCATTTTGGTCATGCTACAGACAAAGGTGATCATCAACTAGATTAAACATTAATTACAAAATTACAAGGAGACTTTTGAAACAGAGAAGAATTTGGATTGAGAAGGGATATAAAAGAGATACAAATATTTTTGATGGGGGAGAGACATTGAGAGGGAAGCAAGAAGGGCAAGGACGGTGGGTACTGCTGGGGATGACCACATGCTCCTGCACAGACCAGCAGCACTGCCATCCCTGGGGGGCCTTGGGGACCTGCCTGCTAAGTGCGGAGACCCACACTGATGTGCACACATTGTCTTCCCCACAGTGCACTCCTGGAGTCGCAGCACCCACATTGACTGCAGGAGGGGTGCAACAGGGCAACCCAACAAGTTTATTAATGGTCTTTGAAGCAACTGTTAAGATGAAAGTTGAACTTCTGTTTATACCTGTGATGCAATATTTATATTCATGGTAATGGCCTGTAGACAGAAAATATACAAATACTACACAGACGCTATGTATACTTACACTTGGTTTTCTTACTGATTCTATTTGAAGATAACACCATGAATAAGAAGTATTAGGGTAATTTGACTGCATTCATAATAATTCAAGTAATTTAAACTACACCATTTTCTAAGTTACCTCATTTTACTAAATTTCTACAGCTATTCATAGTTGAGAGGCAGAATAAAATGATTTTTTTAAAATCAGGAAGACGTTACAGTGAAAGTGTGTTATTAATCAACCATAGATGTTAGTCTAAATTCTAGGGATTATTACTGATTGTAAGGCCAGAAGAGAGTGGTGATATTTTGAAAAAAAAAAAGTTCTCTTAGAAATATAAAAATTATTGGAAAAAACACAATTAATTTTCTCTTAAAAATTTCTGACTTCACCAAGCAGCATTAATGGTCATTACTTATCTCTTTATCTCTACTCAACTCTTAATCTAAGCACTATAAGATCTGTATAAAAAATGCTAATGTAACTTTTTCTACTTTGCAAAGTATATCTGAGAGCAGGATTAGACCAAATTTGCACTTTGCCCCTAGAAGAGTTAAAAACCTTGTTAAATTATCTCTTTGGAGTAAATTGATGAAATAAGTGACTGTGATGCAAGTTGACCTCTTTTTATACAGACATTATCCAGTGTGATTTTGGGTCTCAGCTAAGGTAGTTGTTTTAGACAGTGTATCTAGATAAAAACTAGTTGTTCTGCAATTACTGTGTACAGATAAGCCCTCATAGCATCTTCTCACTGCCCCTAATTAATCTATTGGTAGATATTGCAGATTTTTTTTTGTTCACGTAAAACATATGCCTTTCTTAATATAAAGGAGGAACGACCACACAGAATTTTTATATTATTTTTTATCGTACAGTTCTATTAGTAAATTAGATCTTACCTCCGAAGTCTTAACTTGAAATTTAACAAAGAATGTATTTTTTCTGCCAGATCATTATGGTTTTCTTACTGATTGAACCTAAAGAAATTTTTTTTTATTATATCCTGAGGGCAGATTTTGTTTTCTTAATCTATGGCTAAAGATGTTGAGACATGGATCTAATACAACAAGCAATGTTGTAGTACAACAATGTATTTATGATGGAATAATGTATGCATTTAGGTATTACAGATCATGCATTTTTGTACAGAGAAAGATAAAATACTTGAAGTTATAACAAGGAATGAAACAGGGTGCCTGATCAGAAGCACTTAAGCCAGCTATGAAGAAAATAATTAATTTAAGATATTAAAACTTCCCTTTATTGGCTAGTCATAATTCTTACTACTCACCATTATCTAGTATCGAAGATAAGACCAAGCACGTGCTTAGTCTAAACTCTTGCTAAACCAAAGTGCCTCTCCCTCTCTGCAAAACACAAGAGCAGTTGAAAGGGGAAGTAGAGTATCTGATAAGACATTTTCCTATGTCAATGTCTTTTGCCTGCCAATGTTTCTGGTGTTCTCCCAATGCCTGACAGCAGAATACAGTTTGTTTGATATTTGGTAAATACATTAGCAACAACAGCAATAAAAATAAAACCTGACTACATTGTGTTCACTTGAATCATAAGTTCATGACAGTAGAGTTAAATCAGTATTGAATTTCCTCAATAAATCAATAAACCAGCTTGAGATAGCAAGTCCTTCCTCAAGGAAGGTTATTGCTTGGTTCTTCAGAAAGTATTTGCAAATTCACTCCAAATTGCCAAAAATATCGGTCAGCTGTAAAACAGTCATAAGATTCCCAAACACCAGAGCTACTCAGAGAAAAGGGAGTATCCCATTTAATTTTTTACTTCCTTTCCTTCTTTTTGTGCAAGTGGAATGCTTGCACTACATGCAAGAATGATGACAGAGTCAAAAACCCCAAGCTTTTCATTTCAACTAGAAAAGCTACTGTACAAATGTTGATCCAAATCAAAACATTTTGATATTCACTTGTATGAGTTTTATTTTCCCTAGAAAAATAGAGAAAAATACCAATTACTTACATAACATGAATAGCTTAGCAAATGACAATGGTGAGACTGTACTTTTTAGAAATAATATAAATAAGATTTAAAAACATCAACTAAATTGTTCAGTTCTGTTTCTTATTAGGAATATATCCTTGCTGCTCAGCATCATTATTCTTGCTGGATAGGATCTATTTGTGAATGTAATGCTTTAAGGCCTTTCTAACAAAAGAGAGTCCTGGTCTGTAACTCTACCAGAAAAAAAAACTCCCAATGAAATCAGTATTAATAGTGCATAAGACTATAATGAAGATACAAAGATGTGATTTGAGCTATGGCTTGGTTTGGTTTCCCCTTCTTTGATAATGCATAAAAAAAATGTCTTATGATGAGCTCTTTTGCTTCCTGTGAAGGGAAATGCTTCTGTTGTTAACTAAGGAAAATGTTATCAGTTGTTTTTTTTCTTCCTGAGTGGCTGGTAGTTCAACATTTTACCTTGATGCAGTCTACCACATCTTCCAGAGGCTTCACAATTCTAGTATTATTCTCAATTATTTCACAATTCTAGTATTATTTTAATCCAAATAGAACCTGAATCATACAAGTAAAATAATGAGCTTTCATGAGATGTCATGTAAATTCAGGAGGTACTTGGTTATAAACAAAAATTCTAGACACACTTAAGTCACCTTCTATTCCCAATATATTTCAGGCATGGCTTGTGTAAGATGTTTTCTGGTCAATTTTATAACACCACAAATGCATGCACTGGTAAAGATAGTAATAGTAATTGTAGTCAACATAATGAAGAAACAAGATATAATATCATTGTGCCAGAGCTTCATAGAAAAACCTCTCAAAATTAAAATTCTAGTGGAAAAATACATTAATGAAAGTAAAGTATACAAAGGAAAAAAACATTCATGTTACTACCCAATAAAAGAGGCCCTTAAAGAGAACATTCTGCTATTTCTCAGATACATACCCTATCAAATGGCAGTTGACAATTTGGAAGCATGAACATTTAACACCTGATTGGAATGAGTCATTTAAGAACAATTCAGTTGGAGAAGAAGTTAACATTTAATTGTTCCCTTATTTTGGAAGAGAAGGAGAACACCCCCACACACCACTCATCTCTCACTGCATAGCAGTGATTTTCTCAATCCTTTTTATACAATTGGCCTAAAGCACCTAGCAGATTAAATAAAATATGATAGAAAGTGGAGTAGGGTTGTAAAAACACTCTGGCCATGTTATTAAAATACTCTGAAATACCTAATAAAAAATAATAATTACAGAAATGCTTCTGACAGTATTGCAAAGGAGATTCACTTTGCAAAGAAATCTTTAGTGTTTGATATGTGGGGAACAAAGCACTTGTGTTATTGTGGAATGACAGCAATTTTTTGTTTAAACGAACATTCAGTAACAGGTTTGTTAACCTGCCTGTGGCAATCTGGATTTCAAAGTTTCTCTGCCTTCAACAGAACACAGAGAAGAGCACCACTGTTAAGAGCAGCCTATGCATATTTTTTTTTTCTTTAGCATATTATGCAGAGTGATGTGAAATGAAACATCATAAAAGGATGAAAAATGACACTTAGAATAGGACTGTATAATGCGTCTATTTCCTCTTTGCTTAGAAATTGTTACAAAAAAATCACCATATTTACAGTGGGTTATCTAAATGATAGAACTCAGCACTCTAGTTGAATCTGAAATAGTGAAATGTTAAAATATTACTATTTGTTTTTTAAACCATTCTGGTGATTTTGACAGAAGAGTCTGCATTTAGTGCTGTAGCTT
>VZTM01038977.1:1982-22073 GCA_013400555.1 Jacana jacana
AAACCCCATCCAGCCTGGTCTTGAACACCTCCAGGGATGAGACATCCACCACTTTAATTTGATCAGTCCAAAAAAGAAACAGTTCAGCACCTGTCTCTTTAAAGTTATAGTGGTAGGTTTACCACAACCATGAAAAAAGCCATTTAGTCATATATACCACTGCTACTGCTCTAAATTAAAAGTGCTTGCTTGTGTCTCTCTGCATCTAAGTCTCTCCATCTGTGAAATTAGGAACTGGCTCTCTAGTTGCTTCATACAAACTTAGTGCAGTTAGAAGGGTCAAAAGTCACTGGACCCAGAGTTCCAGTTTACACTGTTATTTTTCACTAGCATCAGTACTTATTCGATATTTAAGTTAAAATAAACATTATTCAGATTTTATTTGTACAGAGTATAAGGGCTGTGACCACATAACCTCAGTCTCTTTTTGCTCTAGATCACTCTTAGAAAATACCTAGTTAAGATACAGCCTAAGGCTGTATTCAAAGGAAAAAATAAGGGAAAATATTTGTCACATGCAAGTGCATGAAGAGCTCGCCCTGCTTTTCTTCAGCTGATCTTTGGAAGAGAGATGTGGACTTAGACAACAAGCCCTTACCCTTCTGGGAATATTTGCTTCAGAAGGGCTCATCCAGCCCCATATTAGCACATATTACTTCCTCAGTTACCTTTTCTTGCTCTTGCTCTCAAAACCTTGTCATACTGAGCGTTCGTTTTAAAGCTTCACTCCAAGAAACACACCCAGCTTGCACTTCTGCATCTCTACTTACTTGCTCTCATTAGATGACTTGCTAACCACCACATGTGCTAAAACTTCCACAAAGCCTAGCTCCAGATAGATGTCTGCTCCCAGCACACCTGTTAAGGCATGGCTAAGTCCCCTCCCTGCTCCTTAAAAGTTTGAATCTTGCAGAACCAGGTAGTTCTGATGGTACATTGTATAGCTAGAAGATGCTCAGTTCCAGATAAAAGCTTCAAGATTGAGTTAGGGGGAGGAAAAAAAAAAAAAAAAAGTAAAATCTAAGATATATATATGTGCACCCTACCCCTGTTCTAGTCTATGTAAGGAGTCCTGCCTCAAAGAATTCAAAAGAATTGCTTTGAGAAGATTCTAGTGATACTTAAAATATTTTTTACTTTTTTCCTTTAAATATTATTCTGGTTTGAGGTAAAATGAACCAATTTTCTGTTTTGTAATTTTGCCTTTTTAGCTGAGTCTCTTCTAACTAAAATCTGAAATTAACAGCATATTGCTCAGAAATATGTTCACTCTCACAGCAATAAGACCTGATCACACCAAGGCATGGTGTGCAGAGAGGCTCTTGCTTATACTTACTGCTAGAACAACCATGGTCAGGTAGTTTTATTATTTGCCCTGTTGGAGGGTCAGAAGCAGAAAAGCTTCCCACACCTGTAGGAAGGAGTGGAACAGGACAAGTGGCCGAAACCTGTCCAACTGGGGTATTTCATCCCATTTGCATCATGCTCAGTATAAAAGCTGAGGGATCAAAGGGTCAATTCTCTTTCTTCAATGGCTGATGTCTGAGGAGGACCCTGTCTGTTCATCTGCCTTTGATTCCGATCTGAGCATTCCTGACTCCAGATCTGGAATCCAGCTCCTGTCAAACACCAATCCAGTCTGGGACTTGTTCTGATGTCTGCTGGCTATGTGATCATCATCCTGGGAGCTTGATACAATTCTGTATCTTTCTCACTATTTTCTTCTTACATTAATTTTAGTATTAATACTTCAAAGTAGTTCATTCTAAACTCATAACTCTCCTTATCTCTTCCTCTCCTTTCTTTTTGGGGGGAGGAAGGGCCATCTGTCAGTCTGGTTTTGGTAATTCTGCCTGAAACCACAACAAATATTTCTATTAGCACTACCAAAGAAAAAGCTGAAGCTGGAAGCAGCCTGCAGTCAGTGAGACACCAAACCTGAAATTACACCATGTTACAAAACAGGAAGGGAGCAGGATGAGAAATGCAGGAAGACCTCAGAACAAGTATTTGTTAAGTGCTACGATGTACTATGCGTTAGACGATGATGAAATAAAATTGCCACAGAATATAAGCTGCTTTTTTTTCACTGTGGCATGGTAGGAGAGAGCCATTACACTTAGTACAGAACTGGAAGCCTTATTTTTAATTCCTTATAGTGAGTGCTCCCACCAGTGTCTGTGCATTGGTGCCATCCCCATAATTTCCCAGCCCAAGGAAGAGCAGTGCCTGGCCCGAGGACAGCCATGTCACAGTGCTCCTCACCCTGGGTGAAGCCAGTAGTGAGCTCTTGGTACATCAACCCATGTGCCACTTTATTTAGAAAAGCCTTTGGCATGGATTTTTAACTACTAAATTCTGTGTGAGAATGCAATTATTCTCCACAGCTGGGGAAGAGCATGAGTTTTCCTGCAGTCATCAGTAGTAATGCTGAAACCAATAGCCCAGAGGATTCATTTAGTTGATCCACAGCCTCCTAAGGCTTACCTGTATCACCTGAGCCTTTTCTTTTCCCACCCTCTACAGTTTTCTCAATTGATGTGTGTCTTGGATTAAGACTGTAATCTCATTTTCTTAAAGAGATGGGAAAAAGGATGAGTGTGTCTGTAGAACAATGGAAGAGCCCAGACCCAAAACTGAGCAAGCTGAACTGCAGGTTTCATTGGAGACATGGATGACATGTCCCAGGAAAACACAGAACTAAACTAAAGAAAAAAAAAAAAAAAGAAAGAAAGAAATAAGTAGAAATGAGCAAGTGTGCTGGCAACTCCAGGGAAGCTGTCATTTCTGTGCCACACTGTGCATTCCTGACTAATCCGAAACTGCAAATACCCCGAGTCTGGGGTCCCCAGACTCCTCATTCAGTCTAATACTCAATAAAAATGGTCACCAGTGCAGCTATTAGTAAGAGTAAGTAACATGCTGCCTGTGGATTTTTCCAATTGCTCTCTGGTAACTGTCAGAGCTATTAATGTGTTGAGTGCCAGGGATGCTTCCCCTGAAGAATTTCTTTCAAGGAACAAGTCATTTGTACTGCCAGAATAATTTGCCTTATTTTTCCCCTTATAGTCTGAGCTGGAGTTTAGTCCAAAATGTCTGCTGCAGGAAGAAAATAGACTCAGGCATTCAATGAAAGTAGGAGATTACCTCCTTTCTACACAAGTGTTTTCAATTTAGATTTAAGAATATGTGCTCTAAGTATTCTTGTGTTCATTGATATCATTTCCAGAAAAAATAACATTGCAGTTCTAATTTCATTATAGCTTATTTCCTACATTGCCCACTCTGTCTTTTACAGGAGATACATGGGATTTTTACAGCAATTCCTAATAAACATGCAGGTTGCTGATGCTGAACCTCCAGAACACTAGACTCACTGCTCTTTAATTAGGATACAAGGAAGCGTGCAATGATGTGGGATCATCAGCATCCCTCCCAAACATTCTGTCCTCCAGGAGAGCAGCAAGAAGTGGGGTAGAACTAAACAGCAAAGTTTTTCTAACTCTAGGTTTGAAAATACTTCAAAGCTTTGAAACGTTTATTAATGTGCAATTAAGGAAGCATTTGGAGGAAGAGAATGAAGCTAACTGAAAATCCAGAATATGTGTTACTTTTACTTATACCTAAGATAACGTTTTTACCTTTAGTTATACCTAAGAACCTTTTTACAAGAGTTACCAGTTCACATTTAAAAATCCATGCTTGAGTAAAAGGATTCAAGATTTTAATAGTATAGCTTATGCATATTTTTAAGTCCCAAGATATCAACATAAAACACTCAAACTACGTTTATTTTTAAATTTAAGCTTTTGAAAAAATTTAAAACCTGCTTATTCAAGTGCAAACATTAAGTTAAGAAATCAGGGTTTTCATGTGCATATTAATCTAGCTGTAAAATGCCTTTTCCAACCCAGAATTAGAACTCACCCTGAGTTCTTCCACCTCCTCCAAATGCTAAGGAAAATTATGCTTTGCCACTTACCATTCCTTCTTAGAGAACAGGAAACCAATACAAGGCTTCTTGGAGGAATTTTTCTGAAAATCCTATTGCCTAAAATATGTCTCTTCTTACTGCTACTGCTATGCTGAAGCTTCAGTGGAGGAAGGGGCTTTTTTGAAATCTCCTAATCAATGGTAAGTGAAAAGGGCTGAGTTTTTAGTTTGGCACCGACCGACAACAACAACAACAAAAAAGTGGGAATATTTTTGTTAATTCTACAACAGGGCAAAATTTTCATAGTCACTGTCAACTTCATAACACAATTAAGTGTAAATACACCCAGGGATAAGTAAAGACACATGAAACACAAACTACAGTACAGAGCACCAATCTGTCATGTAAGGCTGCAAGCATTTCAAAGGGATGTTGAAAGCTTTCTTTTAATAAGTTACATTGCTGAAAAGCCATATGTCTACATAAAGTATTTCCAAAACTTGTTCAGAAATCTCACTCTGTGGAAGACTGCCACTGAGATACAGGGAAGAAACAAAGTGGTAGTTTGATTAGTGTGTATATTTACACACCTAGGCCATTTATCAGTGTCTAAAAATAGTAAGACATCATAAATAAAGGATGCTGAAAGATGACCCCCACTTTATTTTCTTTTCTCTGGGCAAAGGTGAGGTTCATCAAGCCTTCCTGCACTCAAAAAAGCTCAAGGACTGGGTTTTTTCTGGCACATGCATCCCAACAAGAACCATGAGGAGATGCTGCAACATGGCTCAGTGAATAATGGAGGGCACGTGTGCAGCCCTCGAGAGAACCGGGTGCTATTCTCAGCTCTTCCATTAACCTGCTTTATGGGCCCGGGCAAGTGATTTCACTTCTTTTTGTTTCCATTTCCCCTTTGACTGTCTTCTTGATTTAGATGACAACCATTTGTTCCAGGGATAGGCTTTTACTATTGCCTGTAGATTTCTTTTTAGTAAAGAGACTTTTAATTTCAGGTTTTGCCTCTAGGCATTACCTGAACATTAACTTTGGGAAGAAGATGTCTGCTACAGACCTGGAGCATGGCCACTGGACCCAGAAGACATGACCCCATTTCCTATAAATAACATTTGTTTCCTTTCTGTGTGACTAATGTAGGACCCAGACAGGTGATGAGCTTCCCAAAGTATTCCCTGCCTTATATTGTCCGTCCTGGTGGCAACACATCTCTTGTTTTTCAAAGGCTACCCACTACCTCAAAAGTGTCAGTTCTTATTCTGACACTATGTTTCCTGTAGTTTCTCAGCCGATTGTTAAAACAAACATTTCAATAACGTGTATTTGAGTTAGAATTCAAGATTCAGCCAGAGATTACTTCATCAGCCATTATCTACTTGTTTTTTGGGAAGGTAGCAGCCACAAAGAGAGACACTTTTACTCCTTTTCTCAGCTGCTTCAATGGCTTGGACACTGAGGCAGATTCACATGGAGGTCTCAGGGGTCTACTATGAAAACCAGAAACCGACTGCAGCGTTTGGCAGCAGATGAAGCTGTATCACAGCCTGCCTCTCTCCCTCATGAAACCTCTTGTGCTGCTTGGCCACCAGCTCAGTTGCCTTAATTTACTTAACTTAGTGTCTAATACATGTCTGCTGTGAATAAATATAAGCATAAACAGTGCCTGAGATCACACCTCAGTTCTTCTCAGTTCTTGGAGCTGAGGTATCAACTAATGGGGTGTGCAGTGGAGAAGTGGAGGACCCCAGTGAATAGCAAGACTGCCTCGAACATGTCAGTAATGGGATTTAGAGAGAGAAAAAAAAATGTTTGCACTTCTGGTAGACCTGAAAAATAGTACAGTTCCAAATACGTTCACCCGTAAAAGAAGTTCCCACACGCAGCAGAGCATTGGTACCTGAGGTAATGAAACCTTAATCTCCATTACGTGGCTTGGAAAAGTGGAATTGCTGTGACAAGTTCTTTTAAAAAAAGGGTGAATTTGTGTTAAATGTGTAAAGACAACAGCAGAGCTGGGAAGTTTTTCTTCCCTCAAAATTAAGGGAGTACTTAAATTAACATTTTAATACATTATCTGAGAGAAAATACTAAATGTTCTTGGAGGTTGTTATTAAAAAGATACAGAAATAGGTAAGTACCCATAACCAATAGCTGATATGCTAATAAATGTAACCATTATAAATTAAATAGCTTTTTTTTCTGTTAGAATACACACACACATACACACAAAGCATTGCCCCTACATTTTCAGAGGGCATTTAATGAATTTTAAAAGCATCAAATCGCTACAGAATAAAGCAGCTGTTCTGTCTCTGCTTGGATACATTTCTAGAGGGACAGACAAAAAGCTGAGTTAAAAAAGCCTTTGTTTCTAATAATGAGGTGCCTCAATGGTGAGGCAAAAGAGGGAAAGATCTAATTCCAAAACATGTATGTAGAGTATGTGACACAGATTAAAACCTTGCTTAGGAAGGGAACAAGAGTTCTGGCTCTGCACTGCTCTGTGAGCGGTGTAAGTATTTGTATCCACAGAATAATGGTGTGAACCATGCATTTTTATCTTTCTGCTCACTCAGTTTTGTAATCAGTCTGCACACATTCACACTAGTAAAGGATTGCTTCCGTAAAGAAATGGCAACGTGCTGAATGAAATGCAGTCTTGGCAGGGCTCATAGATTGACGGGCTGAAACCCTTGCCTGCCTGAACAACGTTTTCACCATTTGATTGGAAACGAGGTTTCTTCCACAGATGTTAGGACCAGAATTGTTATTAACATTATCTCTCCTGATGCAAAGCAGAAGAAGTGATAGCCTGTCATCCTGCAGTTCCTCAGCTGTGATTCAACTGGAGTAGTTCATCTAAAAGAAATCTTACTTTAAATTATTCAGATGACTGATTTAGTGCCCTTTAAGATAAATATTCTCATTTTGTCAAAAAACCAAAACAAAACAAAACGCTGCTCTTTGAAGACAATGGATAAAATTTCAGGAGTATTGAAGAGAAATGGGAACTAAAGTTTTATTAATTTAGGGATGGAAGTCACACAGGAACATTTGAAAATTAGAATTTAATAGCTAATTAGGATATAGTACAGAATCTTTTCCTCTTGCTGCTGACTAGAGGCTGTTGATGTTGGATGTTTATAATTTATTATATAGAATCAATGCAAACGAGATGAGTTGGTATATTCATTCAGATTTTCAACTTATTTACTTGTCCTTTGACATTCACAGAACAAACACATATATGTAAAATAAAGAGTTACAATCTTCTGGAACTATGCAAGTGTCTTTTCTAATGACTTACATGACTCATTAGAGTATGGTGACAGTGTCGAGCTGTATTAAAGAATGTCAAATTGTTTGAATCATGTCTGATTCATGCAGTCTTAAACAGCCTGGCTGAGGTAATCCAACATGACATGGAACCTGATACAGTACCAAAAAGGTCATTGTATTTATCTACAAGTTATTTTAGGAATCCAAACAAGAATTCTTTTTTTAATTTGATATTCTGTTGAAGGTCTGAGTGGTGACAACAGGAAAGACTGTAATCTCACTGTTGTTTATGATGAATCCAGTATAAGCCAATGAAAGTCTTAAGATGTCTGGACTTACACTAGCACAAAATAGGTAACTGCTCCTTGTCAGAGAAAATTCCTACTCTTAGTTACATGCTGCTACAAAGTGTTAGATCCAGAGGAGGGAAGAAACCACAATGGAATTCTCCACCATATTTAAGTAATACTTCGAACAGGTTAAATTACAGTAAGACAAGCTAAGGTCAAAATTTTAAAATATTTGTATCTTTGTTTTTTTAAAAATAAGCCTTTATCAGATTAAAATCATCAAAATGGAGCTATTTACAGTGATGGCTTCATCAAGAAACCAAAGAGATAACTTTAATAGCTACATAAAAAGTATTTATAAAACTTTTTGAAGTCACTTTTCAGGTCAGGTCAGTATTCTACTTACAATCCACAAATTAGAAAATTATGTGATATTATTTGCAACTTGGAGAAATGAAAACCTAATTTTACTTGTTACAGCTTACTTTGCATATAATTTCTTTGAAAATAGTAACACTGGCAGTGCTCAGCATTGTGCTCGAAAGTAAAACAGTGCTTTATACTTTTTTCTAATTTCTGTAGAAACACCTGTCTGTTACACAGCCCACCCTTATTATTTTTATCTTCATTAGCAATTGCCTTGTCAGTATTCTTTAAAAAATTACAAAATGAATACTTTTTTAGAAACATAAACTCAGCTGTCTCAGCTGTGTCTGTCAAAATGATATGTGCCAACTTTATTTAGAAAATCAAGTCATGTTGTTGTTCCACCAGTGTATATAAATATTGGTACTTTATGCAAAGTATATAATATTTCAAAGTGGAAAAATCCTTGGAATTTGTACTTCTAGTCTATGTAGTTGAATTATAGTATAAAGATATTTAGTACAAGATTCTAACAACCGTATGTCTGGTATAATCTATTTATACCACAGTCTAAGCTTTGCTTTAGAAAATCTCTTTTTATGCTAATAACAAGGGACAGAGATACCTCAAATTCTTATCATCGCTATTTCTATTTCAGACATGAACACTTTATATTTGCTGGTGCCAAGATTATACTTGCTCAATCTTCTTTGGTTGTTTCATGAAGATTAAACCCGTGTATCATCTAGAGAAGGACCTCCATCTAAAGAGTAGTTAACTTCCATATTTTTAGGATGTCATATTAGAAAACTCTTATGATTTTAGGCTCAGCTTTTCAAGCTAATACTAACACATTCTTCAAAGGAAGCTAATTTAGGAAATAACTAGAGGAAAATAGGAATTTTGGAAATATATATCAATATGTGACAAATGTGTAACACTATCTATACCTTCAAAAGATTCATCTCTTTGTGCTTTGCAGAGAAATCATCAGGATCCAACAGATTTTCTTGAGGAACAATAAGAAAAAACTAATTTGTACATTCCTTTGAAGTTGTTTGAAGTAGAAAAATTCTACAGAGTTCATGAATAGCAAACATTTCAGTTTCTGAATCATGAAGACCGGATTCTGATACCCTTTCCAATCTGAAAAGCAACTTATTCATTCCCTTCAAGAGTTGTCCTAGGAATTCCATACCTTACATAAAAAGGTAAGCCCATGATAGCTTACAAGACCTTGGTGGTGTTGGAGAATGAGATGTCTCTTTCTCATATTCCATTAAATAATTAAAAAAGCATCAGTTCTATCCTCATATTTGATAAAATTAAAGAAATAATCAGACCTGGAAAAATTTTGCAAAATGCAATTCTGCCTTTCTAATTAGTCCTACTCAACAGTTCTTTGCCAGAGATCTACTGTACAGACATGTATTAGGAGTAATTTCAGCATTTCTGAAGTGGCTTGATAAATAACTAAAGTTGTGCAGGCCTGACAGTAAAGATTTTCTTTTTTTCCTAAAGTGAGAAACAAACAGTGAATGTTATGGCTTCATGTGTTTGCTTGCTGTTTCAATTTTTAACAGCTGACTACTCCTTCCATGTGAAGCTTACTGACACACACAAATTATAAGGAAAGCAATCAACCAGCTGCTTGTGAAGAGCTGACAATCTGTAACTTGTGGGAGTTTCTTCCCCTGTTACAAGGAACAGGAGCTTCAAAGACCATACAAGGAGAGTGTATTAAATACACAGGTTAAGGTAATCTATATCCTACAATTTGAGAGCTGCTGAGGTGTTTTCTGGATCATTACTGCTGCATTTTAAGACGGCATGTCACCCTACAGAAATGAAGCTAAAATTATGCCTCTATCTAAAAGGGACAAACCTTAAGACCTGGACTAATCTGGAAGGAAACTTCCTTTGTAGCGCTCTCAGCTCCCTGTAATGCTCCCTGCACACACGGGGCATGGGGCAGGAGTGAGACAGCCTTCCAGTCCCTCACTGGGATGCCTCGCTGGCTGCGGGCAGGGTGTGCCCCCGCAAAGAATCTGATAACATCCGATTATAAGTTTTGCTAAATGTTCTGCTTCTTGGTGTCATGTTTTCACCTACAAAGAGATTTCAAAATGTCACGCTTCACCCTGCATGAACTGGCAACAAGAAGCCAAGTTAGCTGCCTGCTAACCTCTGGCTTGTAGTGATTTTTAAGTCTGTCCTTTAGCTGAGAGGAAAGGGATTGTTGGAAAATATGATGTTTCCATCTGCTTAATGAAAAAATAATTATCTGTTTCCTGCTTTATAATGTCTTGTGAGTGTCTCATGACCATATAAGAATCATTCTACTGCATTTCATATGGATTCATGCTCGTATTTTCTCTCACAGTCAAGGCCTCATTCATCTCTGTAACTTTCCACTTATAACCTTGAATATCTTATAGATATTTATTTTCAAG
Organism: Jacana jacana; assembly: GCA_013400555.1. Classification (NCBI taxonomy): domain Eukaryota; kingdom Metazoa; phylum Chordata; class Aves; order Charadriiformes; family Jacanidae; genus Jacana; species Jacana jacana. The sequence continues at coordinate 12,320 of VZTM01038977.1, forward strand.
TAAATCTGCCTTAACAATGTTTATAATGTATTATGAATTCTAGAAGAATTTCTCTTTGGTGTGCTAAAAAGGAGCTGATATATCACAACACCAGAGGTCTCTGACTTAACTCTGCAAAGTAAATCTGAAAGCAATTTTATTTGTCATTTCTCTTGAGGATTTTCAAGGGTTAGCTTTAGCAAAATCCCACGTCAATGAAAGCGAACATGACAATACAGAATATATGAAGCCTCTTCTCATTAAAGCTTCTGATACAGGTCCCAAAAACTTCAGAAGACTGCTAGATAAGGCTCACAGCAGGAAAACTTTTATTAGTACATGTTTAAAAGCAGTTTACCTCGCTACTTGGCTGGGACCCCAAGGATAATTTAGCAGTGAAAATGAGAGAGAACACTAAAGACCTTAAACCAAACTAGAAACCTTTTTGTGTGGATGCAAGGTGCTTGAATAGCCTCTTCCGAGTTCAGAGGAGATCAAGTTCTCCACATAGGCATATCCTTGGCAAGTCAGAAATACACAGAGGAATTAATATAATTAATATATAAGAGGAATTTTTCATGGAGCACCATTATATCACCAAACTTAGCTAACTTGTCATGAGGAATATGAAATATCTCATCACTTCAAAGATCTAAATTCATCTAATAATAATCATTATAGTATCCTGAAACAAAATGCTTAGTCCTTGTATAAAATGACTACCAATATTTGCAGTTTCTAATAGTGAATTAATATTACTGATTCTTACTAAAAATCTTGAAAGTGCAAAAAAATAATTGACTTGCTGGTTGTCCACCTGCCTATAGAAACCTATAATTCAGGTTTAAAGTGAGTGTTATGTGTTTGAAGTCCTCACAGCATTCCCTCTTTCTAAAGTGAAGGACTTGTTAAGGGGCTATTGCTGGAGTGGTTTTGATGCAGCGGTTTTTGAAAGCAGCAGGTCATTAATATTAATACCAGGTTTAATATTAATGATAGTATTTACAATATGCTATTAAAATTTAAATGAACAGAGTACTGTGCAAATACCAGTTGTGCACATGAATGTAAAATGGGGTATCTCATATGGGAAATAGTTTTTCCTCTATCCCTGTCCAGTTCTGACTGCGTATATTTGTTTCACAATCTGCTAAGTAGAGATCTAACCAGCAAACTGAATCGGGTGGATCTAGCTCCTTGCCAATTTCTTGGCTAAAATAATCTTAGAAATACTTTGTTTTTAAAGTCCAGTTATTCAGAAAAATAGTATTAAGACTTTGTGAAAGTTCCAAAAAAACCCTTTTGGATTAGGAAACATTAAGAAATGTGCAGACTGAAAATAACACCCACAGGCATTTAAGCAAATGTGGCTTTTCAATCAAGTTCTTAAAAATTAGGTGACATTTTTCCAGGATATCTATTCTCAAAGGATACCACATAGTCTTTGTCTTACACAGCCACTACAAAGTGGTACACAAATACTGTCCAAAAATGCATAGTTCCTCCCTGTACATGCATAAAGACCAGCTACTCTCCCAGCAGTTCCTGCTGCAATAACAAACATACCCAGGCTCTGAGGTTTGTGACCCCTGCTTAAAAAGGAGCATATGGCCCTCCTACAGCTGTACATATGTCTTCACCATGGGAGCACAGCTTCCATGTGGAATTAGTTTCTTTCTCCCTACATTGTTTCCACAATTAAGATTCATCTATTATGAAAATACACACCTGTCTGACCTTTCTGTGCTTCTTTGAACCTTCTACGTCTGTCCAACTGCTACCTTCAGAGGTAGAGGATTGGGTGAAGGGATCCCAGCACTTTAATCTTCCCTCCTGGCAAACTGTTCACCATCGTCTTCATCTCCCTAGTCTCAGGACTGACACCCTATAGTTGTGTTCATCTGCTGGAGTATTCCAGGATGATTCCCTCACAAAACACAGTGCTAATGGTTGTGCAGATAATTAATATAGAGGTAAATAACTGCAGTATTCTTGATAGTTAACCTGGACAGGAGTGCTGCAGGACAAACCCTAAACGAGGTGGCAGAACCTTCATTTTGTTGGGTAAAATACATATGAGTCCACATTTAGAGATAAGTATCATTTTTGAGTACCAGACTGTTCTCTGCAGGAGCAATTTAGTCTGGAGATTAAATATTTCTCTACATTTGCCAAATGTGAGCAGCTTCATGCATAGATTCATCAAAATGCCCTTTTCTACAAAGTATGTATAGCTGCATACAAATTGTGTTGCATATATAGATGAGCACAATTTCTTTTTCAATCTCCACTCTTTCTCCTCAAATACAAACTATCACTCTCTGCTCTCATCACGAAATGCTTGCTTAATCTGCAATTTGGAAGTAAAAGTTTGCACAAATGGATTTGGGAAAGTCATTGAACTATTACACATAAAGTTTGTCTTCACTTCCTCTTTTTTTTCTTCTTCTTTTCTTTTTCTAGTTTTTTTTTCTTCCCATTTTAACTCTTGATTCATGTGGCTAAATTCAGTATGTCCTTTTAGTATGGAATATACATGTGTGCATGAATATATAAGTATTTATGTATATATATGAAATTAAAACCTACTAAATAGAAATTGCAGGCTGTGAAACCAACATTGCTTATGTTTTTTCCACATGAGAATTCTTTTAATAAGTTAGGCATGTATGAAAACTCGAATAAGTGACTTGAATTATAAGAAGCCTCATTACAGCTTCCTATTCTTTAAAGAATAGTGTTCTCCTCGATTCTATGTTCTTTCTCATAAAGAGGAAAAATGTGACAATCATGATAATTAAAGTCTAAAGACTTCATAGATAAGAAAAAGCTAAAAGTACCATTTAATGAAAAGCGTTATGCGCTATGACTACATTCATTCATTGTCATGTCCTGAGTTCCTGAGGCTGGAATGGACAGTTGCTCTTTCATTAAGGTGTATTCTGTCAGGAATTTGTGTACACTGGTATAGGATAAAGTATAGAGTGTCTTTGTGTAGGAAAGACAATTTTTTACCCCAATGCATGAGGACAGAGTGGCTTGGAGTAGCAAGTGAGAGTTCAAGGAATTCTGAACTCACAAAGTTTTGTGCCCTCCAGAGTTTTGATGTAGGATGTAGACAATGACATGTGTTTTAGGTATCTCTCCATTCTTCGACACTCTGAGATTTCAATACTCAGGTCCAGCCTTACACTTTTATGAAATGCAGGATCACCACTTCCAACCTGACCTCTCCATTGACAGCAGAGGACAAGCTGACTTGTCAGCAGGGTCTGAAGGCCAAAGCAGAGCATTTCATAACATGGGAAAGTAGGTTGTAATCAACCCCTTCACTTTGAAACTCTGAGTTACATGAATGTAAAATTAACCCTGGTTTGTACCTTTTCATCCCACTGCATTCATGATCTGTAACTGGGGTCTCTGGCAACTGATATAATGTAAATATTAAGAATAATTGAAGTTACTGAGCTAAGGTAAGTTTCAGCACTATATAAATACTATTACATCTGTGTTCAGAGTTGATTCTCAACTCCTTCTCGGACCAACTGGATTGTGGAGATTCCACAGCATCTCATTGCTCTCACCTAAAAGTCTCCTGAAAAGCCATTAATCCAAAGGAGATTCCCTTTGTTAACCACCTCTCACCTTAGTATGGTTAAGCAGTAGCGGTACCTACCTCCAGGTGCAAATAGTACAGCTTTGCATTAAACAACAGTTTCTGCCCTAGTGCACTAATCTTCTTTTGTAGATAAAATCACAGCCACTCCTGATTTTAGTGAGCTTCCTGTATTTCCACTAGATGAAAAATATTAGTGTACAGCACGATTCAGTTCCTATCTATGTCAGAAAGCAAAACCTGTTCAATGAAGGCATTTAAGATATGTTGTCGGTTCTATATGAGCATTTACAAAACTAGAGGCAAGGCTTTGTCCATCCTGCTCTGGGTGTGAAATTCAGGACATTTCACCTATTTATTTTTTTTTTGCAGCAACAAAAAGCAGAGGCAGTACAAGTGTGAAACTGTCAAGCTTCTGACTTAATGGTAACAGAAACTGACATTCTTACACAGTAAATTGTATTTCAGGATACCAAAGTACTTTAAAAAGTAAACATAGAGGTTGCTCCCTAGGGTAGTGGACTCTAGGTATCTCTGGAAAAGAAAGCAGAAGCCCTTTATTATGTACAGCATATCTTCAAACTGCCATTTCAAGAAGAAAATGAAAAATGTCAGTTTCCACAGATAAAGGAAAGCTTACAGTTTCGACCTCACAACTAGGTAGTATTGAAATCCTATCAGACTGAATCCCACTGAAACGAGAGAACAAATGGAAATATGACTGATTCAAGTTATAGTTACAAGTTCTGTTTTGGCTAAGCACTGATTGAAATTTCCGTTTTCCTAGCCAGATATTAATTTCCCTGCATAAGAAACTTTAATCTCTTTAGATTAAAGCTAAGAGACAGCCAGTTCAGGTTTCATTTTGCATGCCCTAGCCACCCTTTCAAAAAGAAAGACTCTCCCCACCTCCAATAAAGAAGACACTAGGAAATTGTTTAAGGCCTTAAATAACCAAAATGGGCAAACTAATCCTAAATATTCTCTCCAAGATGGCAATGCCGAGTGTCTAATACTGCCAAAGCATGAACATCAGTTTGACAAGATCTTTGTGGCCAGTAATGGAAATAGTGTAACCTCATCTTATAATAAAAGCATCTTTTCCACCTTTCATCTCTTTGACTCAAACACCAATACCACCTTCTCTGAGTTGCAGCGGTTGTTGCTCCGGCACAAGGAAAATGTTCATTCCCCCTTGCCTCTATCAGGTATATCCCTTTTTCAGCAGCACCTCCTCATGCTGGTATGTCTGCTCTTACCTTTTCGAACATCTGCAAAGGGTCAGAGAAGCCTGCATCAGATATTCTTATACAGATTTGGAGAGAGGAGAGTTGTCCAGGGAAGGATGGGGGTCCCCAGCTGAGACCTGTACCAGCCTGCGATTATCCCCTCGCTCCTGCCAGCTGCGCTGACACCTTCTAGGCACAACACATAGGCCAGTTTGATTTCTCACCCAGATTTCTGCATCTTCCTACGAGTGCCTCTAAACTTTTGACATTAACTACAGTCATAATGAGTAATGGGAAATAACTATTATACATTTTATAGAATTCATGGAGCATATATTTGCTTTTGGCATGCAGTCCAGCAGAGAACTGTGAAATTAAGTGGTTACATCTTGCAAGCTCAGAGGCCCATTTACTGTATCTTTAATAAACATCATGGCTTTGAGTGTATTTAAATTAATATAATTTGTTAAATCTTTCTATACAGAAAATCAATTTTACTACGGCAGAGACAAAAAGTTAATCAAGCTTAGTCAGAAGAAAATTGGCCTTTTCAATTTTGTTTACAGAAAAATAACCCAATACGCTTTTAGGAAAAAGAAAAATACGCAGCTGAGATGGTGAGGTAAAACCTGACTGACTTGAATAAAAGATTTCTTAAGAGTCGGGAAGACCTGACAGGTTGTTTATGGTTCTTACTGAAGTTTCTCGAATTACACAGGGAGTTACAAGTACAGCTTCTGTTCACACTAATGGAATGACAATGAAAAGGCAGCCCTTCAAGTGCTCTGAGGAGTTTGTGCAGTGAAAATATCCCTCCCAAACTATTTTGGATTGTGTCACATGCCCAAGGCAATTCGGTAGTTTTCTGTGATCACTACCAAAGTCCTGATGTAAAAACATGGACATAAAACAGTCATCTAAAGGGTAGAACTACCCCTGAAAAAGCAATCCTTTCTCCTGATCTCTCTCTCAGTAGTTTTAGCTGAGCGGCTGTTGAGGAGAAGAAGTATTAAGACTTTTAAGTGCCTTCATTTTGCCTTTTGAAGAATTTATGAGCCAGAAATAGGTACTGGCAGGGACCAGAAGATCAGAAAGAGAACAGAAGCTGGGAATAGACTTTTTGACTGCTGGCTGTAGGTGGTCATGAATAACTCAACCAGAAGGTTTTCCCAGCTGGTGGAACACACCCTTATAATTTTTTCCTTCAATAGCAGAAAATACAATTATTTTTATTTTTATGCCTTCACTTTTTGAAGTTTCCCAATGTTCCATATTCACAGATCACTTAGAAATCAATTTATCCCTTACTGAAACTCATCCTTGAAAGAAAATAGGGCAATAAGAACGGTACATGAGAACAACCTCACAGTTGCTGAAGAGGACACACATTATAGAACTGCCTTGTCTTCCTCCAGCAGCTGAAGCAGAAGCAAGAATTAGGCTTTTTCTTCCCTTCTCTCTCTTAGGATGACATCTCCCTGTTTTCATCAGTCATTTTCAGAAGCTACATTAACATAGTCTGAACCTGACTAAACACTGGACTGGTTGCCAAAGCCTTCCTCTGCAACGATGCCATGCTACTTCTTGATTAGTAAGAAATAAATAAATACACATTGTGTCTAGGAGGAATGGATATTTCAAAACCATTTTAAATTTATATATAACTTTGAAGATTTCTGGCCTGATACTCTAGATTCATAGAAGTGATAAGACAAATTTAGACTATGGCATTGCAGTTAAGACTACTTTGATATTTTGTATATGCAAAGCAGAGGGAGGTTGAACTCAGAAAATAATGAGTTTTGCATTCAGCTGCTGTCTTCTGTCAACTTGACTTCTGTCATCACTCTGCCTTTAATCAGGATTCACATTATTGTCTCTCCTCAGATTACCTTTCTAGCTTTTCAAATCATTAAAATAGAAACTCTAAAATTGAACTTCAGAAGACATACCTCTATTTATTTTTCAGTATTTCTTCCTTCCTTTCACCAGCCACCAAAAATAGACTGCAAAGTCAGAATTAATCCTCCTTGTTCCTTTCCACTCACATTTGTACTTTCATTTCCATCTTTATAAATCCACTCATCTTTTAGAAATCCAGCCCTTCCTTCCCTTTACTTTTCTTTGTATTTTCCAATGTTTTCCAAACTGGCCCATCTTTCCTTTTCAGCATTCGCTTCTGTGCACCAGTCTACATATATTTAACTCCTAATTGACATTTGAAATATTTCTATAACATCATAATCTTCTCCTTTTTTTTTATTTATTTCATAGTTCCTTACTTTACTCTGATTGAAGTTCTGACTCTGTGTCCTCACTTTGGAAATTCTGCATAATGCTGCACACTGGTCATGGCTCTCACTTCCGTCTCCATTACTGATCACCCTTTTCCACACTGACTCCTTTTATGAGGTGCTTGATTTTTGGCTTATAACCAATATTTTGCACCTTTTGCCCCTCTATTTTTACTATTTTTTTATTTCCTTGCTGAACACAAGCTAAATCAGTCATTCCTTCGGAGTTCTTAATGATTTATATTTTGAGGCTGCCTGCCAGCAGGCCTGTAGATATGACAACTTCCTTCAAATGAATCTGTACTGATGAACCTGATTTAAAAAAGAGGCAATTCATTTTTTCTCAAGTTGTTAAAGTGCAAATAGCAGCCATATACTTAATGAAACTCCACCAATACTGAAAGCCTCATTGACAATCACTCACTTGGTAACAATGCAGAGGACAGATGTTCAGCGACTGTTACAGAACTGGATCTGTATTGATTTTTCCTTGAGACTCCAGCTCCTAGTAGATAAGTAAACTGACTCTGTGTACATGACAGGATCATAACCCCAGAAGTCAGATATACAATATGGCAACCGTTGCCTCCAGAAACAGCATTCTCATATTACCCACAATGAGTTCAGTAGCTGTATTGAGCTTAATTTTGTAATTAAGATTCTAGGGACAAGATTTCTGTGGATGGGAAGGTAAGCACTTCTATGTGTACATTTCACTTCCATTCAGAGGTGCAATGTCAATGAGTAGTTTGATGTTTGTAGCTAGACTTCCAAACCCTTTAATATTTCTGTCTTTAAAAGTTCTCAAAGCCAGTCCACAGGTCCCCCCCTTCATTTGTATCCACGCACAACAGGGCAGGCCCCCACAGCAGATCCTCTTTTCATTAGGATGGGTACTGGGTCTCTGTTGTGTGCCCTGTGTTATGGCTGGAGGATGTGTGGGAGAGATTGAGGTCATAAGGCTACTGGGAAAGCCAGCTGCAGGCTTACCAGTACCTCTGGTTGTGAGAAATCACAGGAGCAAACTATCCCCAGAACTGCAGTAGATTTTATTTCATGGAGTCCAGTCGGTTCACTGAGAAAGAGAACAGAGGAGAGAATGAGACAGAATTGTCAAAGTTAACCAAATTGCTTTTTGGAGTTCTTCTCCTAAGCTTAAAAGAATCCTTTTGGTGAAGTCAGTGCATTATACCCTGAGAACACTTGAATTCTAAATGAATACTTTAAAAAATAGGCTCTTTTTCCCAACCCCTTTACTCCCTTTTTTTGGAAATATGAAGAAGATGATCTGACATGAATGACCTCTCATAAAATAGGCCTCTTCATGGTGTGGGATAGAGCCTCTGCATTGCCAGTGAGACTAGGGCTGTCTGCCAAAGGCTGGGAAGTGGAACCTGTTGGTGTAGAAAATGTTCAGCTGTTTTACCTTGTGAGACATAAAGAGATGTAGATTTATGTACAGTGACAACCCTATCAGAAGTTCCTGTCTCAGAACCTGTTATTCTAGACAATTATATATATACATCTTAATATGTATATTAAAATGATATTTATTTCACAAGCATGTTCCAAGTCTGTTCTTGTCTGCTTTTAAATTGTATGACCAATACCCTGATTGTACCAGCTTTACTAGCCCTAGTTTCCAACAGAACAAATTATACATTATGGAGTAACTAAAGGATCTTATCTCCTTGGATATAAGATCTCCCTGTTGTCTCTTTATGGTTCTGAGTAGCATAAAGGAAAATCAGCAGGCAGACTTCATTAGTGTATGCTGCTTCAGGAATAGCAATTTTTTAAAATGAATTTTTAATTTTAGTTATTATTTAAGAACCTGAAAGAAAGAAACTGTTTAAAGGTCCCTTCCTTTCTCCCCATTACACTCCTAGGCATTTGTCAATTTTTAACTACATTTTCAAAGCAGCGTCAGGCAATTCAATGAGCTGGTCTCCATTGATTGAGAGGTTCTCCTTAAAATCTTTACTTTGTAGTTTAAATAATAATCTATGCTCTTTCCTCTCTTCCATACTCAATGTCATTTCTTCTAGCTTTTTAGAATATAGAGAACAACATCAAAACCGAGGAACTAATATATGTATTTCTAATCACTTGTTACAAAGATCTGGTTTCAAACCTTTTAAACTGTTATTTGTCTTTCAGATTTTAGAGCTCCCTTCTTTTCCAGAATCACTGATGTGATTATATTTTCCCCAGATTTTAAACTAAATTTATCTTACAATTAAGCAGGGATAATTGGTTGCAGAAGAATAATCAATTCACTTTTTCACATATAAATCCAAGTGACTTGCAAGACAACCATGGCAGAAGTGTCTCCAAGTCACCAAGCAGAGCAGCCCCAAGACACTGGGTGAAGAGGCCCATTAAATTGTTCACTCCTGGGACCAGATGGCTTCCTGAAGTACTATCAGATGACTCATCAGCATAATTGAAAGAAAGGATGGCAAATGGATGCTCTGTGCCAGAGGCCACTGTCGGGTGTACTTCAGGCTTCTGTAGGAGTGAGAAACCACCTCCCTGAGATTACACTGCCACTTTGCTGTCATGAGTTGTGAAGGAAAACCAGCCAACCTATTTTTATAAGCCTCTAAAATGCTGTAGTCCCTTTTGGGGCTATC
>VZTM01038978.1:0-15150 GCA_013400555.1 Jacana jacana
TCCTTTCAAAATACGGGGGCATTTCAATAAAAAAATAAACTAAACCAATGAAAAAGCCATGCAGGCTATTTAATTAGCTGGCAAACCTGGGCAAAGTATTTTCTGTTTGAGGGTAAAGAGGTATTTTCAGCTGGGTCATTAATAACTTTCCCTTCTACATCTTGGGTAAAGCATTCATCAAGAGACACTGATATCAAGACACTGAAGTACTCAGGCTTTAATTAAAAATACTGGGAAACGAACCATTTATCCATTCTATGCAGTCACCAACGCCAGGATCTAAACAAGTCCTTCCTGTCTCCAGCTTTGCAGAACATGCCCTAGCTGTTGCTCTAGCCTACATTAAGAAAGAATATCAAAAAGCACACGACATCGTAAACTCTCTCCTATTTTAATAATTTGGCTATTTTCTTGAGGTTTTAATTCTGTTTTCTGCTGTTGCCAAGGAATTGGAGCCTGTATACCACTCCCAAGAATGAAGGGGCCTTTCAAAGAAATGATGAGATGTTCAGTGTCCCTGGTCTTCTGTTTATCTGGAAAAGCTTTGGGAAAATTCTGACTCCTCAACGCAGTCACCACTGCAGCATGCCAAATCAGCTTGAAGGATCCCAGCCACTGTCAGCAAAACCACAACAAACCAGCTTCAGATAATTTAAACAAAATCTTTTGGATGAGAGTAAGGAATTTTGTTTCACATACATTCACTACTTAGCAAGGGGTGGGAGGGGAGAAGAAACACGCCATGCCTTGTCTCTAAATTGGAGAATGCACAAGAAGTGTTCCAAGTGAGAAATACTTGTTGTCCTAATGAGACATATTGAAGAAACACTCATTTTTGACATTAACTTTATTATGCAAGTTACCCTTCATTATCCCATTTTTTGGCATTTGAATTTTCTGATGTAGTCCCCTCAACTATATTTATAACACCCTTTCTCTTTCCTTCCCACTCCAAAGAAAAAGGGAATCAGCCTGTTGGCATAAAAAAAAATCTGGTCAGAACAAGGTTTAAATTTACAAACCAGTTGTAACTGAACATACAGGAGTTGGGATTCTTTTTAACATACACCTCTTAGCTAATTATCTTAACTGGAAATGCATGCAGTCAGAGACAAAAGGAAAGGCTAAGGCTACATTTGTCAGAAGTGTTCAGAATATTGAATTACATTCTTGACTTAAAAGAAATTTATTTTAAGTCACCAGTAACCAAATTAGGCCATTAAAAATAAAAGAAATGCTTTTAAAATTGGACAGGTACTCCCTGTAAAAAATGCTGATGCTCAAGTTCCATACCTGTGCGTCTGCAGGAGCTGCTTCTGCAAGCTGTGTGGGCTACCTTCTGGTTGTTATTACTGACCAAAACACATTTCTTATTCCCCTTTTGCTAAGTTCAGGTTGTACAACTGTCTTTTGGTTAGTTACATCAAGATCTCTCTTCCTTTTGACTCTGCTCAGTACAGTCTACCAGAAGTCATGGTAGTCACGTAACACACCAGGTTAAAAAAAGTACATACTTTCACAGCTTCCCTTATTATAGGGTTAAGTATATTTGGAGGCTAGCTATGCCACAGGGAAGAAGAGAAAAAAGAGAGCAAAAAATGCACAGGATGGGATAATTCTAGACTGCTTTTCAGATGTTATAACACAGAAACACTAGAAAATGCACTCTGCCAAACAATTCTGCAAATACGAGTGTTTCTGCATTGTAATTAACATTTTTTGTATCTACTCTGAATTTTAGATGTAGAATAATTCAGTCCAGAAAAAGGTAAGATATTTCTGTTTGGGTTACACAGCACATGATTTACAGCCATTTAGAGGAAAGTTAGCTCTGAACCAAAACATGAACATGGTTGCCCAGTTCACAAAATAGAACAAATTACATTATTGCCACTTAATAGAATTGCAAAANTTCCCACTTAGATCCTCCTGAACAAGGCACACTGTCATGATAGAAATTTTAGATTGGTAATAATGTTACCTTCCTGAATCACACAAAAGGACCTAAACAGACTCTATATCCTAATAGGTGTGCCTCTTGCTGACAAAAACATGAGGTTAGTATTTTTAAGTATTTAAACTTTTCCAGAAAGGTAAAATTGTCTTTCAAAAGCTTACAGTCTGACAAAACAGTGCTATCTCCTTCTGCAATTTAGAATAGCATTTTGCTTTATCAAAATAATAGAATGCTTCTACATGAAAGAAGAAACTGTCAAAATAGGTAAAATACTTATTTTCAAACCAAATTAATTACAGAAGAGTTAATGATTTGGTGGTTTTCACCAATCAAACTTTTCTGTTTGCCTAAACCATAATTCACCTCAGTCAACCAGCCTCCAGTCTTTTGGACTTGGTTGCTTCTTTTTTAAAAAATTCTCACTTAATACACTTTTCTGATAATGAGCCCTGCATTCTTTCTCATTCTCTGTCAAGATCTTTTTTATCATTATGAGTTTCCTACATTAAACATTTCTAAGAATGCTCTCTTATTTACATGGGGAAAAGCAACATCTTGTATTTAGACCTTGATGACCCGTTTTACTTCAGCTTTTCTGTATAAAGCAAGCTTTACTAATACCTCTTTCCAGGTGGCTTCCCTAGCAGCTTTTCTTCCTTCAGCATATTTGCAGGTTCTTATATGCAACTAGATTTTCCTAGACTCCTTGTTTAATGAATCTCCATAAGTGATACTGTAAAGCTTATATTAATAAATGAACATATGCCTAATAAGGCTGCAATCATACCCAACACAGCGCAGCAAGAATAACTAGTGCACTTCAAGAGTAGAAACACCTTTTATGATTCTTTTCCATTTCTTACATGGAATGAATATATTTTGGTAGGAAAATCTTAAGCATTTCTAAAATACCCCACAAACACTAAGGGAAGTTCAAGACTCCAGGAAACACTTAGAGCATAAAGTCCATACTGGCAATTCTAACTTTTAGCACAGGGTTGCAGGATAACTCAAGCTGAAAAAGGCCTCCAAAATCCATATAATCACAACCTTCTGCTCAGAAGGATGGGTCAGTTACGAGATCAGACCAGGTTACCTGGCGGTCTGCCCAGTCTGGCTTTTAACCGCTTCTTGTAACAGGGACTACTTCTGCTGTGCTGTTAATAGTTAACATACAGTAGGTTGGACACAGATGGTTTATGACTACAAGGAAAATGACTACAGGATTACAGACCTCAAAGACAACTTGGTAATAAGCTTACATAAGATAGCCTTTACTATTATGCCCTCATGTCAGTTATATAAATGCCTTCCCTTGCTATAGGGGTTAACCATTATACATCTATTTGAAAAAATTCATACTGTAAATTTCTAAAAAATGTACTTCAAGAACTTTTCCTGGGATCATGAAATGTTTTTATGGTGCTATTCACTTATCACAACAGCCTCTTTTAAACAGTTTGCTAAGAATTCCATCGCTTATTTGCATAACTTCCACGTTCGTTCAACTGTGGTCCCAGATAGGGAAGAACATCTTGCTATTTGTACTCAGCAAAAAGCTAGGAGAAAACACAAGCATGTCCCGAATTGGACACGTAGCTATATCAGTGATTATAGACTCAAAATAGTGGCAAAATATTGCATAATAAATGGTGATTTGAAACCAATGCCAACAACTTAAGATATGTCAAGCACATCTGCTGAAGAGCTTGACAGAGTTGTGTTAACAGTAATGCAACTTTTCTGGTTTAGTATGTGAAACAGGAGACTAATAGTTTACTGTTTGATTGCAGGAAAAGTGATGTGTCAGCGGAACACAGACTTTCAGCAGCCTCCTCAGAAAAACAGAAATGGAGGAACACCGTGGAAAGATAAATCCTGCCATTTCCATCTGCAGGTAGTGATGACAACAGATGACACAATGTAATGTGATGACGTCGTGAAAGGTGTCTTTAAGCCTGCCTCTTCAACAATTTTCTTCTCTCCACCAAAGACAAAAGACATAAATACTACTCCCAATACCAAGTTTAAGAATATGAGCCACTGCAGCCAAAGTGCCAGAAAACTAGAGTCAGAAAAAGAACAGAAGACTTTATGGACACTGTCAGTGTTACACAGTTCTGTGACAGAAAGAAAACGCATCAGGTAAAATTACCCAGATGCTCCTTGGAAACAAACAGTCACCCCTGCTGCAGAAAAATATACACCAATAGCTAGTTCCTTGTTGTCTGTCATGAACAAGGCAGCTGCTACGGAGCTATAGCAACTCCATGTCTCTAGGAGCACTCTCCTGTTCCCAGCCCCACTCTTCCAGTCCCTCACTGCCCTGCCAAGCTGCTTACTCATTGACAGAGAAGGGAAATTCCTTGGGTTGCTCTCAGGTGCTCTTCTGAGCAACAGCTCTGAAGATTTACTCAATCCAAAGCAAAATGAGTAAGACACACACCCTCAGGAAGTAATTCTCAACATTGAAACCACCTTTTCAATAGTTTGTTGCACCTGGAGAGGGACGGTTAAGGAAAATAAACACAACTCCAGGATGTTTTTCTTCAATGACAACATATGAACAACATTTGGAGGACATGATTTTAGTTTCTACTCTGTTCTGCCTCAATATCCTGGTTAGAAAAAGAAACTGCTGTCAGAGAAAAGCTAATTGCAAGCAAAATAACAACTATCTTGGGAAATCTAAAGCCATCAGAATTCCTGGTTTATATCCACCTTCTACCTCCCAAGGATCAGCTGTGCAAATACATCTGTTCTGAAGCAGATCCTTTTTTACACACCTATTTCCTTTCCAACTACGATACAGGAGAAATATATTTGGCAGCTATCTAGACCAAAAGTATATTCAAGCCAGTATTATAAAATTTCTTCTTTTTCTCAGCTGTAATACCGAGCTCCCAAGCAGGGCAAAAAAGCTTTCATTACCTATGTACATGAATTCAAGAGACAAATTAACCACATACTTATGCCCACAAATAGAGTCAGCATGGGAAACAGATAAATCTGACAGATTTTTCCTCAACTGGGTTGTGATGAAAAAAATAGTACAGGAGTTTAAGGCAAGTCTACGCAGAAATCAGACCTGTGATGTTTCAGAGCACATAGAAACTTAATTTAGAGAGAACCCTTTTGGAAATCGGTGAGATTCATTGAATCACCTTATCTAGATTAGGACTGCACAACACCAAGGAAGCAATTCATACAGACTTTACTGTTTATTCAAGGCTGAACGAGAATTTGGCTATTACCTCTGACCATCTGATCTAGCTTGGCCATAAAGCTCAATTGCAAAGATTATGATCTAATGGACCGCAATCAATTACTGGCATTTTATTTAAGTTTACTTATTCTCAAACCATGTTTTTAACTGCAAACTCAACTAAAACCACAAGATGGGAAAGTCAGGATAGAGATTCCTCATTTTACTTTATACTGCAGTTATTTTATTTACTTGGACTAAAGCATGCAAACATGTTTGAAAGACCACACACAGACACACAACACCTAGATTGAAACTATCTTTGTCACTACTAGACTAGTAATGGTTTTTGGCAAAATATTTGTGATTGCACGGGAATTGATGATTTATTACCCTTTCAAAACAACGGGTAATTGTGAAGCTGAACTTCAGCTATTAAAATGCCTGCACTCTGTGCAAGTTCAAGTCTGCCTGATAAATAAGTTGAACTGACAGTGCAACACAGCTTTTGCAATTTTTTGCTAATTTAGACTAGCAGAGTGTGAAATCCAACTGACTGCTTGGCTTTGCCTCCCCCATAAGCGCCTCATAAGGCTTTCTATCAGCTGGTTATCTGGATGGACAGCCTATTATTTGGAAATTTTATGAGGGGGTAGCTGATTCATAAAGAAACAGAATTTTTAGACAAACATGTAGTGTCTTGTACAACATACTCCTTGATGCCACTTTCTGCGTGTGATCATGTCCAGCTGCGTAGCAGAAGCAGATCCCTTTCTGTACAGTGCTCTGGAAACTACAGTCCTCACCTTTTGCCACATGGCCCCAAGGCTACAAGGCAAAGAGCACGGTACCTACTCATCATTAGGAGTTACTTTCCCTGCTGGCTTGGGCTGTAACTCATTTCCTGCAGCTGCTAACCCTGTCAGACAGTCTCAGAGGCAGCGCTTTGGCTCTGAGCCACGGGTGGGGATCCTTTTTCCTTACACATGGCCCATGCTTCCCTTCTTGCAGTTGCAAAAGTGCCAATCCTCTTCTTCTACAGCCTCCTTCTGCTTGTAAGCAAACAATTGCTGCCCAAGTTGTCCTTCTTTTCTTCCACTATGAATAGAGATTCTTTTTTCCAGCTATTCAAACTGGATTCCCATTTTACTTGACCAAATTCTGCTGCTGCTATCTAGAGATTCCTCTTCCTATGTAACGGTATTTGGGCTCAACATGGAAACACTCAATTTCTCAATCAGCTTTCAAAGCTCTTGACCATATGAGAGACATTTTACTTTTGCTTTCTCCCCCTCCCCTTTCATCTAAAACTAATATTCTCAATCAAAGGTCTCCAGTTGTGTGAGAGCAAGCTTACTTGATGCAACAAATTCAAGACATTGCTTTATGCCATTCTGTGGCTTCAACTATAAAACATCTCTCCTTTCTGGGGAAATAGCTCTAGATCACCTGTGCAATTTTTCTTGATTCCTGAATAGGAGGTCCCCATGCCAATGCAAGAAGAGCTTTGACACATGCAACGCCTGTCCTACACCACCCCTTCCCATCTTGCAAGTGTAGTAAAGGGCTTGTTACACAGCTCTTTAACCATATTTGTCAACCTTTGTCTTGGAAACCGTGAGCCAGTCAATTATTAAATCCTCTTTATTATGCTAGATTCTTTGAGAGATACTACATTTGGGGGAAAAAAAAAAAAAAGATGATTGAAACTGAAATAACAATTTCATGTCTCTAGCAGCAGTCAGATCAATATCCTGAGAGCGAAATCAAAGCATTCAGTCTTGCAGTGGTGCATGGTATGTCACTACATTACTAAAACATCACCTTCCTTTCAGATCTGAACAGACCTATACACATACCTGGATAATAAGTATGTATAAAAGAGGCAGACATTGTACCTCCAAGGTAAATGAAAGATCTCTGTGACCAAATTTTGAACCAAACAGAACATGAATTGGCAGTTAGATGTTGTCCCCAAAACCACCATAACTTATAGACAAGTAAATACAAGCATTGTTGTAGCCTTTGTAGCCCTCCAAACAGTAGCTTCTACAGAAGGGACATGATAGACTATCAGCTATCACAAATTTTTCAGATTTCAGAAGCACTCAAATTTGGAAAAGGCAATGACCTTGTGATCTAAACAGGCATGATAGTCCCAAACAATTTTAAATACCTGCCAATTTTTCTAAGCTTACAAGTTCAATTTGGTTCAATACTGAATCCTCTCCCCTGACCTTTACCCAGAACTCTGTGGCTGTGTAAATGCCCTGCCAACAAAGGAAAGAGAACTGCACATACAAAAAGGATGTACCACAGAATGAAAAGAAACCCTTGTTAAAAAACAAACACAAAAAAACACCAACAAAAAATACCCTCAAAAAACAGAGAGAGAGAAGCACCAAATATAACAGGAACATTCTTTCTCCCACACCCCCAATAACATGTGGGGAATCATTGCAAAAAAAATTGTTGCCTTATGTATTATTTGTGAAAAACATGTTCTTCCAAAGCTAGTAATTTATTTTTTGTAGAGCGTACCAACTGTTATTCAACCTCTTCACTTCCCACTTGTTTGTCTTTTTTCCTCCATTATAAAAGGGATTTAGGTTTTTAAAAATGTACTCATCTGTAAACGTCAAATTGATTAAATGACCCAAAATAACTTACAAAAATAGATTTGATATCCAGCAGAGCAAGCAAGAGATCTGGATCCTGCAAACAACCCTCCCCCTAAATGACTCTCCACCTAGTGAATGTCTTTTTTTTTCCTGCATAATGCTTTCCCCATGGTATTAACAAAATGCTTTTAATCTTAACCACTATAAAATTTTAGATAGTGAAGATACTGTATGTGCATTAATTTTTTACCCATTCACACTGATTAGATATTTAAAATAATACACACTCTCGAAGGACAAGTAACACCTACACTTTTAGGCAAGTGATGAGGGTCACTTTTGGGGCTGTCTTCTAATATAAGAATAAAACAACATTACCTTTCATGGTTGACAGATATATATGAACAGACCAGGAATGACCAAGATCAGGTGTCAGAACTAGGTTTCACTGACCATACTTTCTGCTTCATTAATCTTTCCTGTTAGCATAATTTGGATAATAATTTCAGATTATTTAATCATTCAGCATTTCTGTACTCAGTGATGAAATGTGGTTTTATACAATTTAAGAACTAGCTGTAAGTGAAAATAAGTTCACCATTTCAGAATTTTGAAGCTGACTTCACCTGATTTGCTGTGGCTTTCCAATTTGCTTGCAAACAGTATTGATAAACACTATTGATAAGCAATAAAAAAGTTTTTATCAATAATAAACACGTTGAAAAGATCAAATTTGTAGGGTACGTGGATACTGAGAGGAGTGAAAAAGTCTTCACTTAACAAGCCACTTGTATAGGCTAAACACTCAACACCCAAGCAACCACTCCCACCATTTCTGATGGTGATCACCTCCCTTTTTCCTTTGGAATTACATAAAACCTCTCTCTCCCCAAGCCTCTCACAACAGCTTGTGATGCCAGACGTGCACAAATCCCAACCTCTTGTCTATTGCACATGGCTTATGCTATGAACTGTACAGAATTATTCATTCAGACCTGATGCTCATGCTGCGGGCCTGACATATGACACATCTTTTTCAGATCCAAAAACTCCAGAGGGCAATATCCTAATTTGTCAAATAATTCAAAAACTCTGAAAGTTTTACTGAATTATGGTTAAAAAAAAAACCCAAAACCGCACAGGAAAAACAAGTATTAAAGACTGAAGCTGCAGCTTTGAGCATGAAAATCTAGAGAATACGCATTTAAAAAGCTGTCCACCCAAGTACATGGAGAGCCTTAAAATACGTAAGTCACTTGTTCTTTGTTATGGGTGGGTTTTTTTGTTTGGTTTTTTTTTTTAGGAATTCATACCTCAACCAATGCTCACAATGAACAATTCTGAGAAGATCTTTAATTGTTTTTCCATTCTTCTGATTAGAGTACTCCCCAATGCTTTATTTAAAGATCTTTAATCAAATGCAGCACTTGAAAATGAGCAATTGGCTTTGTGGGATAGTCTGAGGTACTTTTCACTATGGGAGGAAAAATAAAGCACTCCATTAATTTTGCTAAATTTTTATAATCCTTCTGTGAAATGAACACTCCCAACCTCTTTCAAGCAATAGAAAGTTGAGGTAGAGACCGAAGTCAAATGTATCCAGTGGTTTCAAGCACCCAAAGTTGTTTGGTCTTTTGTCTTTTTTCCACCCCCCTCCTCAGATTACTTAACATTATAGAACAGTTTGCGTGTTCAAGGCAGTTCACACTGACTTCAGGCACAGTCACACAGCGAGGAAACTTTAGAAATCAAACATCCAGCTCCTAAAGCCTGACACCCAGTAATGTGGGAATAAACAGTTAGCAGCTGCTTCTTATCAGCTGGGGTTTAGATGGCATGCCATGACATCCCACAGGAAGCCTGTGACAGAGGCAGGGACAGAAGTCACTTCTGAGGCTGCACTCAACCCTGCAAATCATGCTCATTGTAGCAATGGCCTTTTCTTCTTCAGTCTCCATGATTAATATAATTAATTAATGCACCTTGTTTCAAAGCAACATGTCAAACAGAAACCAAAGTAACTTTCCAATGCTCTGCCTCATTTTCCCTAAATAATCACTAAAGGAAAAAAAAAACCAATACAGGTTATATCACTGGTCTGGTTAATAGTAATCTCTCAAAACCAAAACCAGTCTGTCTCCCCCTCAGGAGTCTGACAGGCTCAATGTTCTTCACATAACTTATATTACCCAGTACAATCTGCCTGTCCTAATAAAATCCTGCATTCAAAAGTTAAGTCCCCTGGCTCCAAAGGAAATGGGATTTACCAATTCTGTGAGTGCTGTTTAAAATAAATAAATAAATAAAATCCTGTTGACATTTCCATGATTTCACCCCCTAGTAAAAGGAAGAAATGTTTCAAGTGATACCTAAGTACAGCTTCCAATTTTATCATCAGAACAACTGCAAACTTGCTCTAACCAAATTGTAATAGGACACAAGAGGACAAAGAAGTATTTTCCAACTATACAGCTCAAGCCTGCAGACTCTCCTCCCAACCCCCATCACTCTGCATTGAGGAAGTTCCTGCTGTGCCTGCTCCTGATGTAAGAAACACAAACTCTCTCCTCTTTTAACCAAGCATATTTATGCAGTCTCTGACAAAGATGGGAAAAATTGTAATGTGATAACTGGAATGGCCTGAATAATTGAAAAATTTGTGGTTATATTTAGGGAAAGCTCTCCAGAACCAGAATTTTGTGTTTTGGAAAACAAGTTTTCCCCAACACCACTTTCCTGCTAATCTTGTTACTTGCAATAACAAACTTTTTGAAATGCATCTTTTCCCCAGCGTGTGATCAAACAACTTCTAACAAACTGTTTTTCTGGTGTGGGTTTTTTTGTTTTGTTTATTTTTTTTTGATTAATTCACATGGCAGTTTGCTCACAAGCTGCAAACTCAAGTAGTTTCAAATGAAGCAAGCAATCAAGCATTTTCTCTAATAAAAATCTACTCTAACCCCAGGGAGTTTATGGAGCCAAAGGACTACAGTACATCAAAAATTTAAAAACTTTCAAAAAATTATCACATTTTTTCTTGTACACTTCAGAGACACATTCTTTCCAAAAAAACAAAGTAAAAGCTGCTCTGGGAAAAAGGGATGAGTGTGCCACTGCTGTTCTAGGAAACTCAGTTAAGTAAAACACTGAAGTCCAAACAGCCAATTCCTGTGCCAAGGCATATGAATGTATGTATTTACCTTTCTCATTGCAGAGCCTTCTGCCATGACTTCTTACTGCAGGGTTTCTCAGGAGCCATTGCAAATGCATGCTGAAGACTTTCTTCCCTCCCCCCTTTCAGCACACGACAGATAAAGCTATCATCACAGCTTGATCTAGCATGATATATAACCCAGTTCATCAAGACATAATTTGTTTGAATCTTGTCCCTGTCTTCAGCCACATTTTCACTTAATGCTGAGATCTGCCAACTGCTTACTTTGGAACAGACAATGTGGCTGCAGGTTGCTAAAAGCATTGTGTTTTATCTAATTAAAAGCTGGAAACCAAAGCTGTACAAGAACACCAGAGTTCCCATTTGCACAGTATTCCCCACTACCCAAAACTCATGCTGCTGATGACTAGAACTTGTTTCCATCACTTCTTACCTTTGTGGTTAAAAATCCCCTCCATCTCCATACTACTGCGAGAGTGAGCGATGCAGAGGGACCCGCAGGGGACCAGGCCTTCTGCAGCTGGGGACCGATCTGTGGTTCGAACCAGACACCAGTCAGGCTTGTCATGGGGCCTCTCCAGGACCTCCACGGTCTGCCCACGGCGGATTGTCAGCTCATTACTGTTGCAGGCGGTGAAGTCGTGGATTACCACCGTCAGCTCGCACCCACCAGACAACTGTGAAGGGAAAAACAAGAAGCAGCAGCCAGATGAACGCTCATTATCAAACCATCCGTCACGCACCGTTACCTATTTAGGATTCCTGGCAGGATTCGTATTTTGGATGAGAGAGCGAGCTTCTGGGACTTTCCGTATCAAGAAGAGATCATTTCAAAATCAGGCAGATCTGGCATTTTAGAACAGATTTGTAACTCTGCTTGTCTTTGCCCATGTTCAAAGCGCACAGGTTGTGACAGTGCTGGGCGGAGGATGTAAGCGGTTTTTCTGGCCAGACTGCTCCTTATCCCGAAAGCAGAAGTAGCAGTCACTTCAGAATATATTTTATGGGTGATAATTGGCAACAAACCTCCAGCTATTACTAAATGCAGTCACTCATGAGCTTTGTTACCTTGCAAATTCAAGGCAGAAAGAAGAACCTTCTTTTGAATGAATTTACTGCTCTACCTCCTTACCACTCAGTTTACCCTCTCATATGCATATCATCCAGGATATGCCATACATAAAAAATGAGGAGAAAGTTCTTCACATAAATTTCCCCCAAACTTATCTATTTCATACAAAACCCACACAGGCTTGCAACTTTGAGATTTTTGTTAATTCCCCAAATAAAAACATACAAACTTGAATTAAAAGCAGGCAAGCTCAGGATTTTCCACCCCCCTCTTTGAAACACTTCAATAGAATTACTTTGCCTAAGCTTAAGTTTCCTCTCTTTGATTTTTTTCATCTGCTTTGATGTGAAATGAAAATTATTATCAGAGCTTTGCAAAGTTCCCAAGATTGCTCAGCACCACAGCACCCATCCAACAGCCTGGGAATTCCTTCTCCTTCCGTACAGCAATGGCGTTCCAGGCTACTTCAGCCTTTTGTAGGTGAGTTTTTCTACAGCTCAGGCTGCTTCAATGTGATATTCATAACAGATCTCAGCTGGCAGGCAGTTTCTGTGAATTTGGTAATTTTGCACCAAGCCAGTAAACTCAGCGAGGTATTCCTGCAATGCTCTGTGCTGACAAAGCAGGACTGATACCCCATGAAAATTTCCACTGCAGCAAATAGAGAAGCATGTCCTGCCCCAACGTACCACACAGTTCTTGCTATGCTATTTTTGACTATTACATGGCTGCCAGCTACATGCGAGCTTTGGGAAAAGACAGTAAGAGACAGTATCGTTACTTATTTATTGGTTTTCATTACAATCCTGTAACCGAAGCACCAGATAGAGACTTTTCTAGAATAATATTGTTTGTTATCAAGCAAGAATTTTAGAGCAAATGACAAAACCAGCAAAACCCCAGCAAGACTGAAAGGCTATTTCCAACCTTCTCTTCCTCAACCCTGCAACAAATGACAGGACATAACTCCTAGCAGATGGTCTGCAGTAAATCCAGGCTTTCCCATGGTCTCTGCCTGCTAATCTCACTGGCTACCCTAGCTTGTGTGTGCACACAAAGAAGAAAAATGTTTTCTTGGGGGGATGCAGGGGCCAAGAAGGGCAGAAAACTCTCATACATCTAGCGTTTAAGGAAGATAAATCAGGTTGCACACATTTAGAGCCAGGCTAAAAATTAATCCCATTGCTTCCACTACATCTACTACATGTCTCCAGACAGCCCCAAATTACAGGACAGAGGTGGTGGAGTGGTATTTCAGAACATGCTACCTCCTCCCTCCTTAAAAAGTTTCCTGTTCCCTTACACTCTTTCTCTATATTACAGTCATTTTCAGTCCATGCAAAAGTATGCCAAAGGAGAAAAATTAAAGAGCTTTCCCTTGTTTTCTGGTATTGATTTATGTTACAGCCTTCTTCAGACAAACTCAGAAACAATTGAAACCATCTGTATGCCTGACAGGGGCTTATAGGAAAGCTGATGAAGTATGACTTCACAAGGTGTCCAATGCCAACCAAATTTTTCCCAGGAGACTCCATATCCGTCCCCAATCAGTTCAAGTACCAAGTCACTAACAGGTTGACGCTTTCCAGAAACTTCATCTAGTCTTTGTATTTTCTCCTAAATACAGAACTTTGGTGCCCCGCTTGCTTTCCTGACCCTTCACTTCTACAAATTGCAACTAATGCAACAGCCACATGTTTTTGGGTTTAATATAGAGGTTATTTCTTCTCCTTCTAATAATAAAAAAAATAATCTCAGATGTTATGTTCACTAAGTTTTTCTATAGTATTAAGCTAAGGGAGAAAGCAAACAAAGTCTATCAGTGGCTATGTCAGAAACTATTTAAGTATGAAAAAATCCCAGTCTTGCAGTCTCTGTGGGAATCAGATCTCCTAGCTGATCAGTATTCCATCGAAATTCAATATTCAGTCACATTTCAGTTCAGCATGTGAGACGCTTCCCACAAGCAATTGCTAGCTCTACACCATCCTCAAACATGCAGTGATGCCTTTAGATGCAACTTAGTGCAGGACTTCTCCACTGCTGCCTAATACACTGAAAACAATGATGTTCTCTGTGCAACATGTATCTATGTCATCACAGAGAGCTGACCAGAAAAGCATTTACCAATTTTCCTCTCCTTTGGGATAACAACCCTTCTCTCTTCCCACAGAGGTTATGGTTAGGAAATGCTGCTTCTCTCTTTGTTTCATTGCTCGTTTTCTCTCCGTAACACGCTTTCTGAAAGCAGTTCAATCTTTCTCACTGATTAAATGCAGTTGGACAGCAAGGAGTGTCTGTGATTAAGTGCATTGCTCAACAGCTGTTGTTGGACAGCTTTGGCAAGGCTCTCGAGGCTAGCTGGAGGGAAGAGCAAGAAGCACAGCAGAACCGGGAGACTGACTTGCACCAAAGAGAAAAGAGTTACAAACCAACTAAATCCAAATTTAGGCTGAACAAGGACTTTATATACTTTATCCATCCTTCTCAAGAAACCCTTTATGTAAACTGAATTAATCACGCATGATAAAAATAAGTGAGGCTATGTCTGAAACGTGGAAACTGGAGAGACAGAGACGAGACGAGAAACAAAAGCCAGACAGAAATAGAACCACGGATTAAAAAAGGCGCAAGGTTTAATTAAACAGCTTATCATGGAACACAGTGTCTTGCTGTTGCTGAAATTAATGTTAACTACCCATGTTCATCTCTCTGGGGCCTTTTAATCACCGTCACTTGTAGAGAGAAAAAAACCCAAACCGTAACACTCACACAAGCTGAATACACTCTCTTAGCATAGGTTTGCTGAAGTCAGAGACACCACACCAAGAGTTCATCTGCCACCAGTACCTGGGAGGAACAGTGACAAGAGTTTTGCCATGTACAACAGCCTTTACACCAGGTCTGGACATGACTTCTCAGGACTGCAAATTAAATTTACTGTCCCACAGTAATTGTAAAAAAGGGAAAGAAAGCAGCTAATAAGAATTCTCAGTTATTTCAAGCATGAAAATCTTTAATCCCCTTTTAAAATGGAAACAAGTGCACTGTGGGAGGAAAGAAATGGGACACACACAAAAGTTCTGTCTCAGAGTATTTCGCTTTGACCAGGTAGCTGCC
>VZTM01038980.1:20245-33439 GCA_013400555.1 Jacana jacana
AGTTAGCATGCTGGCAATAAAGTGTTTTGAAATGTGACCATCTGTTTTTGAATAGATAACTGGAAATTCAATTTGTCAAAAGCTCCTTGACTTATTAAGCACCAAATAAGTGATTACTTGCCCTTTCTAAAGCCGTAAAGCATATACTTTGCTGTACAATAATGTCCTTTGCTTTTTGCCTGTAGCTAGGCACCACCACTGATAGTGAAAGAGTGTCCCAGCTGCTAGCTTCATTCCTCTACACCTAATCCAATTGAGGCTGAAGAGTGGCAGATCAAAGGCCCCTGCACCAACATCCCTCACCTTTCTTTTTCTTTTTTTTAATTCAATTTTTGAACCAAGACAAGACATGAAGGCCATTGATGATCCAAGCTGAGAGATCTATCACGGGTGCTAATTTTTGGTGATGCTGAAATCCTAGAAATCCTGTTAATAAAATAATTAATAACAGTAATCATAATAATAAAAATTATTTTTCATAATTATGAAAATGTAAAATTAATCTCTTTACATGTATACTGAAGTGTTGGGCGTGTTGGGCTTTTTTGCTGAAAAGGGAATAGCTACACCCCACATCCTGTGGAAGAATTGCTAACAATAACACATTACAGTGAATCAGAAAAAAATTAAAGGTAAAGAAAATCTTCACAAAAGACAAGAGAAACTAAAGATAATCACAGCCCAAAAGAGAAAGAAAATTTAGGAAAAAGCAAGATCATTGCAAGAATTTTGCCAGAGTGAAACCACAAGGATTTTCACCATGAGATTCAAAATTGAGTTTTACATGTAAGGGTTAAACTTCTCAGAACAATCTTAAAATCTGTTGCTCAAAAACTTGCTGCAATTATTATTTTCATGTGGCATCTGGAGATTTTCATTTAAATGTATATCATGTACACAGTTTTGCCTAGTACTAACAAGGGACTTTGTAGTGAAAACAACTGAAATACAAACTTCTATAATTTGATTTCTACTCAGTTCCATATAATGTCTTTTTTCAAATCATGTCACTTTTCTCTGATATTTGTCATATAAATATGTGCCTGCTAGTGCCTAAACCAGAAATAATGTCAGTTTGTCGGTGTCCAAAGTCCACTCTGATCTACTTCTAGTATTTATCATAGATTTGTTTCATGTCCTTTCTGCTGCAAAGAGTGAATACTCAAGTGAAGCCTATTTATAAGCCAGAGGATCCCTTAGCAGGCAGGATACTGCTGCAAAAGAGCAGGCAGGGAGCTTGGGAGGTAGGTTGAGGTAGGCTGAGGAAATATTCAAGCAGTATAAATCCACATTAGCTGGAGAGTTTGCAATTCATGTTCACTTCAATCTGAGCAATGGAGGGGTCATGAGCAGAGTACACTCCAGTTTCTCTGCCCCTGGAGCATTCCTTCTGGGCTGGTATTACCAGAGCAGGATAAAGGACTCTTGGATACAAAAGATCCAAGACAGAAAGGAAATATGTTTCAGACTTGAAAGGAGATGGTTCAGGCCTGAGGAACTTGCTTTCTATTTTGATTCCTTTTGCCATCTGAAATAGCCATTCCCATTAATTCTCTTCAAATTCCTTCCAGGAGTCATCTGTGCAGTGGGCAGAGACTCTCCAGCTGCCTAAAAAAGTGCATATCCCATTGCATGACTTCCCAGTTTTTCAGTACTCAATCATTTGCCTGAAACTTGGCCATTGTTTCCATCTTCACCCCTGCCCCACGACATCTACAGATGCTTCCTGTAAAGCTGAGCAGTTTAGTTGCACCATTCAGGAATGTGTAGATAAACTGGCTTTGAAGAATTTCATTATATGTTTGCATGAAAGACAATGTATAAAAATAAAGTGTTTCCTTATATGAGCAGCCCAAACTGAACCAGGCTCTTCACTTGTCATTGCCTGAGTAGACAAGTTTCCTATTAGTGATTGTATGTTATTCATATGTAATATGAATGCTTTCATATGATAGTATGTATGCGCATACCTACATATATTTGTTTGTATGTATGTGTGAATATGTGTGAGCAGTGAATTATTATATCTGAATAACATAATGGTGACTTCTCTGATTAATAAAATAAACAACCCAGGACCTTGTTCTTTTCTCTGAGGTTAAAAAAAATAATAATGGAAAAGTATGACTATACTCTTAACATCACCCCTTTCCCACAGCTATAGAGCTTCTCAGAATGTGTTGAAATTTCAAAATAGGAGATAAACATGGATAATGCTTGAAAAATGTCATGATTCTCCTCAGCAGCACTCCCTCATATTTTTCTAGGCTTGCTTACTGATCTTAGACTTCTGTTCAGACGATTTCACCAAAGAATGATGCAAGTAGTTTGAATAGCAGAGAAGAGTTGATGACATTTCAGAAACATGCTGAATAACCATTTATTTTCCCATGTGCAATATTTAAAAACTGCCTTTTAATACGAAGTATTGACTGTTCTGTCAGCTTCAGGAATGTCTCCAACAAACAGAAGAACCATTGTTAAGAAACAATCGAGTGAAAGAATGAAGAAATGGATCATCTGAACTCTTAGATTGCCCTCATTGCAATAGCAGGTCTCAAGCCTTGCAAATTTCCTTCAAAAC
The DNA here is from genome assembly GCA_013400555.1 of Jacana jacana. Taxonomy (NCBI): domain Eukaryota; kingdom Metazoa; phylum Chordata; class Aves; order Charadriiformes; family Jacanidae; genus Jacana; species Jacana jacana. Next base: position 22,830 of record VZTM01038980.1, read on the forward strand.
AAACACATTTCAGAAATGGTTTTTCACTTTTACAGCAGACCACAGGTTTCTTTGTCACATTTTACTGGAAAAGTAATATCAAGCAAGCCTACATTTCATCAAAACAATCATTTTAAAAAGGAGGAGTACTCTTATCTATCTAATACAAACAAAATGCTTACAAAGAAAAAACAATTTTGTACTGGAAAGAAAAAGAATACCATGTTTCTGACAGTACATCAAAGTGACAGTAAATGAGTTTTCTACTCAGTGAGGTAGCTACTGCACTGTAAAAACACTTAAGTTGGGGTTAAATAAGTTTATGGAATGCAGAGTTCTCTCCTGCTTGATACAGGGAAGGTTTGTATCTAATAATCCCTGCCATTAGTGATATGATATTATTATGGATACACCCACAGCACCTGCATAAGCTCTAGCACAGCAGGATACCCTCTCACAGTGACCTTTTCATAGTACTACACTGTATTTACAGCCATTAACCATGTTAGTGTTGTTATGCAGCTGCTACACTGCTATCTTGCGTGGGTGGCTCTCTAATGTTGGGTTTTTAAGGGTCCTTGAAATCACAACAGGATAAATCTTCTTCAGGGAGAAAGTTCAACCACACTCTTTCAGCAAAAGGAAAGCCTTTCTGTCGTGCAGTCCTTGGACTCGCAATTCCCTGTCCTTCTCCCTCTGCCCTAGCTGACCTGCAATGAGCATAAAAAGTGAAATCTCAGGTTTTCAGAACATTTCCTATTGCAACAGGAAGGGTTTTAAACTCCCTTCCACATTCCTTAGTTTCATCACTGCCGCAAGATGAGGAGCTGCTTCAGCACGGTGCTGAGCAAACAAGCACACCGAGCCAAGCTGAAGATGCTGGTTTTATCCTGTGTGAACAGCCTGTGTGGCCAACAGGAATTTTACACCTGAAAAAACATCTGTGACACCACCGTTCTGCAGATCTGGACTGGAGGCAGGCCTGTGACTCCTTCACAATAACAGGAAACACTGTCGTCAACAGAGAGCAGGCTGTGCCGGAGCAATCTTTTCTATACATGCTCGACAGGGAATGTAAAGAACATTCCCTTGTAAAGTTTATTTGGATAGCAAAGGGTGTGGGAGGGCTGTGCTAGACTCTCACGAGAAGCAAGGTGTTTTCAAAGATCAGTATTAAAGGCAGAAATTCTTTCTGTCTCTTTTTAAATGCTTGAGCGAAAAGAAGATAAAAAAGAATCAAGTGCTTTGCTGTTTGCTGTTTGTTTAGCATCACAGACCTCCTTGTTATAGAGCTGTGCTGGCCCACTGGGGAGGCTGTGCCACCCCTCCCTTTCAACTGAGCTTTTAATTTCAATTCTTCTCCCATCCAACTGCCGTACCATGCTGTCTCTGCAGGTCAGAGCAAAGGGGCTGTGTAGCAACCCAGACTTTCCCCAGACCTTCCCTTCCAGTTTGCCCTTCAAGACAAGAGGTGGCACAAGCCATCCCTGTCCCTCAGCATGCAGCATGTAGGGACATGCCCAGGCTCCCAGAGCAGCAGCACAAGTGCCAGGAGAACTACCAGCGTGGGGAGTGTGGACTCTGTGTGGCCACAAAAATCCCAGTAGAGGTCTTTTCACAGGCAACGTAGTTAAACATGTTCAAGGCCGTTTTCTCACCATGGAAAGCCCCAATGAAGACATTGCTACAGAATATCAACAGTATTAATATCTTGCTTCAATCCCTTCTCCATGCATCCACATTCTTTAATCTAAGTGAAGGAAGCAAAAAGGAAATCTCACTCTTTGTGGAGTTGAAACATATTTTCCTCTGCATAGTCCTTTTTCTTTTTCTTTTTCTTTTATTCGTTTCTTAAGGGACTTTCTTCAGTCATCTACATTTATTCACATTGCTAGGAAATATGAATATAAATTTATCTCATGGATTTTTATGAAGGAAGTAGTCTAGCTGTCTTTTGTGCATGTATTTGGGTGTTGGCAGGTATAAGAAAGTTATCAATATGCTATATGGCCTTACTTAATATTTAACATTGTTTAATAGAGCTGCTATAGACAGTTGTGTAAGTTCCTAACTATATATACTGTGCACATGTGACACTGGAGTCTGGGCTGATCTTTTATACAGAAGTTTTGGACAGGCTAAATTATTTGGCCACTGAAATTCTTATCATAATATAACAAAGAAATGAAATAGGTAAGAAAAAAGTTTGTTTTCCACTCTCCTTTAAGTTTTATGTCATTGTTTTGCTTAAAAAGAATTTTGACAAGCATGCTTTTGGAGTATTCCTGCATAAGCAGCATCTCTAATTTCTATGCCCTCTACATCAGTCCTCAATGGCAACTGTTTTTTCTATAGAGAGCTCTTTACTCTCAGCGATATGATTTAAAGGATAATGCAGAAGTCTATGAGCAAAGAAGTCAGGAACTGCTGGATTGCCTCTCTCTCATTGTATCTATGCCCTACTAGGATGATACTATTTGTCCTCTACGTGTGGGGACAGTAAAGGTGCTTGGACTTCCTCAGGTTGGGTATGGATTTCACCATAGAAGTAAACGCATGAGTCAGTTGCCTGTTTTTTCACTCTAGGTGCACACACAAGTTTAAATGCACCTTATCTGAATTAAGAAAAGGAAAATTAAAAAAAGGTAAACTTATCTGTGTAAACTTCATGTCACCACCCAGACGATTCCAGGCTGCCGCTTGCAGGTATGGTAGTGCTTTTTTGCATTTCTCTGAGCAGAGGATGACCAGGACCTGGACCTGGTTAGGCCTGCTTTGATCCACAGCTCCTTCTTATGTCCACCCAGGAACAGGAGGTGTTCCAACCTTTGGAGCTCCAAAATTCATGCTGTGAAGTTTGATTTTGGAGATCTAGAAATATTCACATGCCTAAATAAGGCCATTTAAGGTACTTTTTAGAGTTAAAAGCATCATGCTGTGCTGTTTGGTAGGCTGCTTACTACTGAGAAGCAGACAATTAGAAAGTGCTGATCACTCTTTAAGTTCTCCCAGGCACTTCCTGACCTTCTAATGCTGGGCATGACAACATCACGATCACAGAAATTACTTCAGGATAATTCAGAGGCTCCTGATTTAGCTGATCAGCTTGGGGACCAGAGGCAGTCTAGACACAGGAGTGTCAACCCTGGCACTGTCTGGTTTACCTCTAAACATAGGCATATGCTTGCACACATAAAATACACTCTATTGTGAAATGCCACACCAGGAAGCAATAAGAAATTCACTTTTTAAAAAGTGTTTAAAGTAAGTTGTTGACACTCGGTAGTCACTGCAGTTGGACTCTTGACTCAAAAAAATTGGGTAAAAAATACTAGCTGTAAGACAATTAAAAGGCCAAATGGGTTATTCTATTTCTGTGCTAGCCAGAGGACATAAGGCTGAGTGTGTAATTTCTGTTGGTCACCCTTAGCCTGTCTGCAAAACAGTACACTAACAGTTCAGTTGTGGCTCTAAGCTCCAGTCTTTGAGTTCAGCTTGAAATGTCACCGATCCAGTGAGTTCAGTTCAGTGCCTGCGCTAGTTTTTAGAGAGATTTGACAAGTAGTACCATTAAATGGTGGGAAATGCCTCCTCTGTTATGCTGGTTGAACCCCAAGAGCCTTGTACGTAGGGAAAAACACTGTGATATAAAGGAAGAGAAAAATCTGCCTGTTCTAGTCCATCAGTTTCACATGTTCAAGACTGGAGTAGATATCGAACAGGGATACTATCAGATGAGGGAAGGGATTATGTTATGAGAAATGGCAAAGATAGTAAGGTTTAGCTAGCCTCATAAAATGGGAAGCCACACTCAGCTAAGGGGAAATCTTTCTTGCATTATATATAATATTGGACAAACAACAAGTCTGGAAACAAGTAATTTAAACCAACAGATGTTGTTGACCCAAGACCAAATGGTATAAATTAGCTATGAATTAAGTTAGTCCAGAAATTAGGTAAAAAAATGAGTTACAGTCACCAGAATTGAGAACACAGGTGGTCCTTTTCTACCTGGTGAAAAGGTAGTAAACATACCAGCAGATGAAAATCTGGACAGGAGTTGGCAATGTGTGCTTACAGACCAGGAGGCCAACCATCTCCCAGGCTGCATTCCCAGCAGCATGGCCAGCAGGTTGAGGGAAGGGAGTTCGTCACTCTCCTCTGCTCTGTGGAAAACCCCCTGCAGTACTGCATCTGGCTCTGAAGCCACCTGCATAGGGAAGACATGGACCTGTTGGAGCGGGTCTGGAGGAGGGACGGAGCAAATAGAGTGCTGGAGCACTGCTGCTATGAGGACCAGTGGAGTGAGTCAGGATCATTCAGTCTGCACAAAAGAAGGCCTGGGGAGACCTTCCTCTCTAACTTCACTTTCCATTCTCCCTCGCAGTCTCTCACCTCCATTCATATTCACCAAAAGTGAGCAGCAATTAACTGACTAACCTAAAGTCATGTTTACGTTTGGGAACACAGAAGTGTTTTGCTTAGCTCAAAATAGTTTGTGTCAACTTTTCTGAATCTTTTCTTTCCTTTCTTTTCCCTTACATGAAATATTTCAAGGTTTGCTGCAGTTTTGGGCAAAACAAATGCCAAAATTACAACTTCTCCCTGTGGGTGGAGGTAGTGAGGGGTCTTGTTCTCCTTAGAATAGCTGTGATCCTGAGATCTATATAATGTAATCCTTCAGAGATTCTTTAATTCTTTAAAATGTTGCAGAACATAACGAGAGATGTACACCTTACGGCTTTTGTGAACAAAAAGCCAATAGCGGTGTGGCTTAATTCTAGAGTCTAAAGCTGAATTTAATTTTCATGACACACTAACGAATGTTCTTAAGGCCTAGCTATCTTGTCTGCTACATTCTATATGAAATGTACAAAAAGCATTTCAAATTAAAAATAGAAAGAGCTATTAAAAAGTCAAGGGATTTCCAGATATTAATTCTGTTTGGATTTTACCCTTCAATAACAAGGAATGGTTTGTACTTTTATTGTCATTCCCAACTGACTGTATCTGAAATGTTTAACCCAGAAGTTTAGCTCTTCCATAATAAGTTTCTACTGCCAGAAAAATATGGGCATTATTCCCATGCCTACTTCTGCATATTTCCTCTTTGGCAACAACAGTGTATTTTAACACGTCTTGATTGCTAAGATGTCTCAAGTGAATTCATCTTAGTTAATGATGAATTAATTTCCTCTGTTTGACTCATCCTTGCGGTTGGTGCATATCCATCACAGACTGTTAGAATACGTACTCAGATAAACCACAAGACAGGGAAACCCTCTGGTGTGTAGAATTTTAGCCATACCTCTTGGATTTGGAAAATAATACCAGAATTCTCTTTAAAAGAGTTTCTAGTGAAATGTTTTGTGCTTTCAATTTCTGTGTAATAAAGGAAATAATTTAAAAGACATTACTGTCCTGTTTGCTTTTGGTTTTTGCTGTTTTGTGCTTTGGTCTTCAGTTATTTAGCTCCAGGGAGTGTAGAGGCATGTAAAGGGAGAAAAAAAAAAAGAACAAAGTGTCCATTTCATTTCTAATACCACTTTGTCATTTTCTAATACGTTAGAATCTGCTCCCAGTTGGAATTAGGAGAGCAAGTTAAAGTTATGCCTTTTTTAATCTAAATTGATAAGCACCCATGAAACTTATTTATGCATACAGAATATTTTTGTTAATTTTCGGTTTTCCATATGGAGCCTTGTGACTTACACTGGTGGATCACCACAGACATACATACATACGTCAGAAAGTGCACATCTCCTTCCATTTAAATTTTACTTCCCTGGTAGTACTTACCCAAAGGAAAATGTGACTATAGTGCTCTGTTAAAAATACCTGCTAAGTAAAAGAGATATTAATTCCAGGAAACAGGTATTTTTAATAGCACTCCTGATGTTCTCTCCAATTGCCTGAAAACTGCTTTTCATTCCACTTTATCCATTCCTCCAGTTCTCCTCAAATAAGGTTAAAAAGTTGCTTGACTTGTTCTCACACCAAACTAAAACAAAGCTTCAGGGACAGAGTAGCAGTATCACACCCATAGAAGGTTGGCAAGAAACTAAGTTATTGAGGCCATAATTTCTCCATCCATTCAGCCTTTATCAGCTGCCTTTCAGTCACAATGCCATCTTTCTTTACATCCTAGACTAGTCCCAGACAAATCAGTGAGTTTAGCAGGTTAACACTGTGATTTACACGGTCTGAGTGCATCATATCATTGCAACATCATCAGGGTGGAACTTCGGATCTAGATAACGCAGTGTTTGTTTATGAAAGTAGCTGTTAGCTGGAGAAGGAGGCTAAATGGTTTAAGAAGCTCACTCCCAGGAATAAGGATCCCTTAGCATTAGCTGAATCTAACCCCATGACCCATCAATAACAAGGACTCTAATGGCTATGAACTTCGGACTGAGCTTTGTAGATTTTTAGGTTTATACCTGAAATAAAATTCTAGCAGAAGGCTTTTCTGGTGACACTTTAAAAGCAGTACAAAATTGTTCTTTTGTATCCTGCATGCTTTTGGAAGTGGCAAAAACTACAGCAACTAAGAAGCACAATAAGAAAAAGAAATAAAGTATAATGGACAGATGGATGGATGCATGGATTCATTGATAGATAGATGAGGTAGCTTGTATTGAAATGGATTGACAATTATTACATAAAAGAACATACTGCATTTCCTGGGATTTTGCATACTCATGTGAAATGGGTGAATGAATCAGCATTAGTGAGGGAGAGCAAAGTAATATTTCTGCTATTCAAGTGTGAAAAAATATGAAATATTAAAATGTTACCTTTTTAATTTGCTTACATTTTCACAGAAAGTATAGTATGTTCATAACCAGGTTGGAGAATTAGCTTTACTGGGTTTTTTTCTGTCTCATTAAAGTCATATTTTAATTATTTTACCAGCATACACTCAGCTGCTAGATACACATGTAGTAGGACTAAGCTATGGATATGACACATTCTTTGTTTTCCATATGAGATCTCATAATCTACTTGCAGTAACAGTAAATCAGGAATGTAACTTTTGGATCCAAGATCTGTGATATACCTCAGGAATGTAGACAAGAGCAAAATCATGGACATTATCAGAAATTAAGAAAGCTTTCTTACCTTAAGACACCTACAATTCTTTTATTATATATTTTTGAGTTAACTGTGAAATATATAAAGATCTTTATTACTTAATTAAGTTAAACCAAAATGTAGGTGTTTTATTTTGTTTTCTTTTTGAGACAGTATCAATTTTGGATTACACGATTTTTTCCTTTTTTCAGCCAGAACTCTGAATGTGGTACAAACTCCTGTTCCTCAGAAACAGAGAGGATACAAGGAATAAGGGAAGGAACAGGACCCATACCCAGTGGAATAAATGGGTTTTCAAATCTAGGACAAGCTCTGCCTTTGCTTGTGATTACTTTGTCTCATTGTTTACAAACCCCATGTGTGTTAGAAAGGCCTCACTTGTTGCCACATACTTTATTTCCTGATGAATCATTCTACCCATTTTTAAAGCAAGGCCAGTGCCAGTTCATTTTTATTCTAAGGTTACCTTTCAGAAAGCTTGGCCTAACACGCTGCTGTAGCTCAGGGGTAAGCTGTTGGGAACTTGGGAATCTGCTGAATACATATTTAGAAAAAAAAAAAAAAAAGAGGAAAAAAGTTGCACAGACTTAATATTAACAACTTGAGAACTCAGTGTCTCTCACATTTTTTTCCCTTTCCACTGCACAAACTGTTAACGGAGCCGATTTGGAGACACCGACAAAAGCTCCAAGGTTTACAGCAGCTGGTATGTTTGGAGACAGTACCCCGGTACCATCTGTGCCTCTCCAATTCCAGCCAAATTAGTCTCTTGCCCAGTTGCAGAGTGGAAAAGAGGAGCTGAAGAGTGACAGGGAGACCAGGCAGGCAAGGAGCAGAGTACTAAGGGCAGCAGTGGAGCCAGCTCCATACCAAGGGTTTCAGCTTCACTGTGCCCCTGCTTCTCTGACAGACAGCTAATCTCTTCAAATAACCCGATGGTAAACTCACACAAAGACCTACACCATCAGAGTATGCTTTGTATGCAAATACACCAGCAAACAAATTGATCAGAGTGCTGTCTGCTGACCCATAGGTTGGTGGCATGCAGTTGCCTTACTCAGATGCTCTCTTCCCCTCTTCCCCCTACAGAATGTCCCCAGGTCTGTCTCCTGATCACACCTGAGCACTGATAGTGAAAGTGCTGGTCCATACAGACCAAAACTGCCAAGGTGAGGTAATCAAGCCCATCACTTAGCCCTGTATCTATGCACATTTTGTGCCCACACATAGTCCATAGACAGTTTCATTTTGAGATATATAGAAACAATCTGAGCAATATTTTGATGAGATTAAACATTTTCTTGATGAGAAAATTTGTCAAAGAGGTTCTTCCTTTACCCAAAATCTCCCAGTGATACTTCAGCAGCAATGTGAGGAGAGCCTCTGCTTCTTGCCATTAACGCCCTGAGCCAGACAAGCGCTTGAGTGTGTGTATAACTGTAAGCATGTGGAGAACCTTGAGATGCTTCATGGAGCTAGAAATATTCTTAAAGATGAACACAAGAGTTAGCATTATGTGCAGAAGAGCCAACTTTTTCCCCCTTTCTGATGTCCCCTTTTCCTTCCACAAACTCATCTTGTAAATTGGGATGTCTGGCTTTTTCTGTAAGCTGTCTGTCAAAGTTGTGGGCTGTTTTAAGTGAAATCTTGTCTATTTGCAAATCATACTGATAGCTACTGCTTATAAATCATATAATCCATAAAGCCTAAATTTGCTTTCTTTCTGTGGAGCTGCTTTAATTCTCTGGGTTTGGCATATTTCTTATGTAACCTGTAATGTGTGATGGTGAATGCTAACAAGAAGATGACAGTTTGGTTTGAACGAAAACTGTGATAAACATTTTGATTTGAATAGAAAAGCAGTTAATCTGCCGTCCTGAGTTCCCAGAGATATGGAGGAAGGAGCAGACCTGCAATATAAGGAGGTCTACAAATGCCTGCATCTCCCATTCAATTCTGCTTGATCAGCCCTTTCTAATGAGACCCCAAAGTGAATCAATGAAACAGGTATGGGAACAGTAGCTCTGATCCCATTAAAGCTTAATATTTTCTATTGTGATAACACCAAATAGGCTTATTAGAATTGATATTACAGTTCTGTCTCAAAGAGTTTCAGTTTATGATATGACACAAGAATAAAAGAAAGAGTGGAAAAAACAGAAGGGGAAGGGAAGACCATGATAATGGTATAATCCAATTAGTAGTAAGGTTGAGGACACTGCAGGGGACGTGTACAGGACTTTTACATTGATTTGACTTGGCTTTACATGAGACCTGGTGTATGCATTTGGTTTCTCCCACATATTTTTATTTTTTTTTAATTTTAACAGTAATCTGTTTAGACCACTATCCAATAAACTAGTGATTATAATTTGGTTCATTTCTCTTAACATCGTTGCTATTTGGGTGACTTCCAACTTGTGGTGAGTTTGGCAACACACTGTAGGTAGTTAATGGAGTCATGTTTGAGATCAAATAACTATCTGTGGTAGACGTGTAATGGCTTCCTTGCTCTCTGAGGAAAGCCGCTTAAGGCTTTGGGGGTCCTAAGCTACTTCTCACATGAGTTCCCAAGCTTTTAGACTAAGATCATGGCTAATACTGAAAGGGTCAAGAGATTAACACCTTCTGTAGTGATGGGATGACTCTTTCACTTGGCTAAGTCAACAAGGCTCAGTAAATGGGGCTAGGGATTTTAAAAATAACGTGTGTCTACTTGCCTTGAAGAAGTACAAACATGGCCATTCATAGTGTTTCCAAAACAATTTTCCAAGCTAAAGCTATTTTTTTTCAAGATATAAGAGATTGTTTTATAATTGCACAGTATTTTAAAAAACTAACAAAGAGACACTAATAAAAAAGTCCTACTGATACAGGTGTACTTTGAAACTGCTATATATGTCTCTCAATACACAAAAGATCTCTTATCTGTGATAACAGGGACTGAAGATTACGAGGAGGACAATTTAGGGCCAGAGATGCTAGAAACGTGATAACGAAATAAAATGTCTTTCATATAAAAGGGTGTAGGTACAAATTATGAATGTGTGTACAGCTATTTGGACACAGCAGCTGAGATTCCTGTAGCTTTTTTTTACTTCTGTGATTTGCAGTGGGGAAATTATTTGCTGGAAGTATATGTGTGCTTGTGTGCACATGCGGTTTCTGGGAGCAATTGAATAATAGGCTGAGAAACACAGTCATTAGTAGAAAAATATTAAAGGACTGCTAGAAATCCTGTAGAAAGTGAGGAGACTACCAGCTTTGTTTATATTCATGGGATGAGAAACTGCCAAATATTCATGCTAACAGAGTGATTAAAGTAAAGAAAAAAAAGACAGAAACAAAAGGAGAGGAGGCAGTTTTGCTCCTCTTAGTGGGTTGTTTTGTTTAAGGAAAACACAAAATGAGTTCCTCTCTGCTGAAGTAAACTCTGAAGACTCCCCACTGGGCCAAAAGAGGGAGTTTTCCAGTCCCATTCACTTTTCTTCTGCTTTCCCAGCATTGTGTCAACCTTTGCACTGTGCCACACATCC
>VZTM01038985.1:4166-16724 GCA_013400555.1 Jacana jacana
TCACACACTAAAAAGAATAATGGACCGTAATAGTTCATGTGCTTCTGTTGCTGCTTTCACAGACTTTAAAAGTGATAATCTGCAAAGATTTTGGACAGCTTACTAACCAGTTAGCTCTTGAATATAAATCAATACAGGGTGCTTTAATCACATGCAAAAAAACCCTCAAGCCCCTCGAAGTCTGTAGTCCTTTCATAGCTTAGAAAGTAAATCCAGATGTCAGCTGTTCTATGGGCTGTAGAGAACAATTAATTGCAGGATTACTAGGTGGTCTATAAATTAGTTTCTTGGCTAAGAAGCGTCTGGTTTTGGCTGAGTGGAATTGAGTTTTTATCTCCCTAGGAGAGCAGGATTTCTTCCAGTCTTAGACATGCTCTACGGTAGACATAAAACTCACAGGAAAAGCACATGCTGTGAGTCAGCCAGGTTTCTCCTGAGTAGCTTACCTGGTAGGGAGGGATCCAACAGCTGTACCCTTAGGGAGTAGGAAAGCCCTCAAAATGTATAGTTTGCAGCTGTGTTTTAATTTCCCTGTATCTTTTTATTACATATTAGAGGAAAGGATTTTAAGTCATAATTAAAATAGGTGCATTCCTTTGACATAGATGCTTGTTCTAGATCTTGCTGTAGATACTGCTAGGTATAATCACAAATTTGATAAAGAATCTAGAGAAGTGTTTCAAGTCTGAGAAGCTGAAGTAGGTAGGAAATGGTAGGAAACTTGTACCATGCGGTTTGTGATTTCTTTAAGCAACTACCTTATTTGAAACAAGCCCAAAGGTACTTTTTTTCTAGAAGAATTTGTCCTGATGGGAGTAGTACATTTTATTTGCTGGTATGGCTGTAAATCATCTGATATGCTACCAGGAGCTGTAACACAAAGTAAGAAAGATGGTGGTAAAGCTTTACAGGGAACATCTAAAAAAGAGGACCAGCATTTCTCTCTTGAATGAATATTAGATTCTTTAAGTAGGTTTATATTTATGGCATGTAATTCATAAATCAGATCTGGCCCACGAAACGGTGCCATGCAGCCTGTGTCATTTCTGCCTGAAGAAGATGACAAACGGCTTTTAAAACTCTGATGGCTGCCTGAACCCCCCATTATTTTTCTGCCAGCCATAGCCCAAAGGAGAGCCTGGCTCTCCTCCCATCAGCACAGGGAGATATGGGGAGCTGTGCTTTCCCAGGCCCTTGCTCCCCTCCTTTTTTTTCTATTTGTCATGCTTTTGGGATGGGCTGGCCACTAAAATAAATGACAGATGCTCTCTTTAACCTCTCTCCCCTCAGAGGAGAGGAGAGAGAATAACAAAAAAGAGAGAATTTATGAGTTGAAAAATAAACAGAACTACTTAAAATATTAATAATAAAATAATAAAAAGATAATCATACCAGAAAAGAAAAGAATTAAATACATACAATGTATACAAAGCCATATTGAGGTCCCAAGATGAAGATCACATGACCGACACACTGGGAAAGTCCCAGACTAGATGCAGTGACAGATGGCAACCAGATCCCACACCTGGATTCAGGAACACATGGTTCGGGATCAATGGCAGAAGAACTGACAGAGTCTTCCTTGGATGCTGGCCACTGAACAAAGAGGATGACCCTTTGATCCCTGAGGTTTTACACTGTGCGTGGGGCAGATGGGATGTAAATACCCCATTGATCAGTTTTGGGTCACCTGCCCTGTCTGCTCCTCCCTGCAGGTGGGACCCCTCTACACTTTTCCACTTCTGACCCTCCAGCAGGGCAAATAACAAATTTAGCTGACCTTGGCTGTTACAGCAATAACTACAAGCAAGAGCCTCTCTGTGTACTGTTTCTTCATATTAACTACTATCATCAGGCCTTATTGCTCTGGGAGCAGACATTGTCTGAAAAATATACTGTTAATTCCAGAGTGTGCCATCAGTTAGGAGAGACTTAACTGAAAAGTAAAAGTACTGAAAAAGAAAACTGGTTTTGTTTTCTCTCAAACCAGGACACTATTTATTGATGTCTGCTAGTGATAAGTAGGAGGGCCTTCATGAGGAAAAGAGATGGGAAAAGGGAAGCCGTTTGCAAAGATGTGGTGTTGAGAGATATGGTGTAGGGGAGAACTCTGTAGAGTAGGGTTGATGGTTGGACTCGATGATCCCAAGAATCTCTTCCAACCCAAATGATTCTATGATTCTATGAAAGGGACAAGCTGCTTCCCCTGGGAGAGGGCACAGTGGGTGGATGGGGTAAGACAGCCTGTTGTTGCTGAACTAACAGCAGGACCTCTGCAGCCAAGTGTGAATGCTGAGCTTAGCCTTTCCAAAATCCAGGTTTACTTCACACTGCTACTGCAAAGACCAGGCCAGATAGACATATTTTCACTAGTCACACAAAATAAACCGTACAGTAGTACATACAGTGTAAGACTTGATTTGCTGGAGTACATTTTTAAAGCACACTGAGCCATGTGTGGGAGGATAGGTTTCCACAGATCTATCTAATCTGACTCCTCTTACTGGTTCATTGTGTTATTTTTAGTCTGGAAAATCTGTTTTTCACAAATAATTCTCAAGCAGTGTATTTATGAGATACTTAGAAGGAAGAGCCAGAATGCAAGTGGCTACAAATGGGTGCAGAGTATTGCCTTTAAAAGGAGAAAGACCATTAAGTAAATACTTTGTGCACTTTAATGTTAACACAGTTTCCTTTCTAGTTTATACACAGTTGTTAATAAAATATGTCTTCCTGCAGCCCTTTGCCAGAACCTAATACCTGACTTTGTGAGACTTGTTCAAACTGAATCTTAACTGATTTCAAATCTGCAGTAATGTATGACTCAATGGCAACAGAATTTAACTCAGTTTATTTAAGAGCAAATTACATTGTCCTATATTAAATGCTAAGAAGCAAACCCTTCAGATTGTACGATGAACTGATAAAGTGAAAGTATGAGATACAGCTATTGAGGAAAAAAGAAAAAGGGGAGCAAAGGGGAGAAAAGGGGAAGAAAAGGGGAAGAAAAAAAAAAAGAGTACTTTGGGTTTGTTGGTCTTTTTTAGTTAAGCATGTATGTCTCTTGATCTATTCCTAACATTACTAATCAAAGGAAATGGATCTGAAACTACATATGGTGGATGTGTAGTTTGTGGTAGTCTAATGTCACCAAACGAGTTGCCTGATGAGAAAATTATAGCATCTTGGTATTAACCAAAAGATACATTTACTGTATTGTTGACATTTTAAGTATAGCCAAGTCTCCCTGAACTTAAAAGGCTGTTCAAAAGGAAGAGCCCTGTATTCCTGTTAAGTTTTTTTTTCCAAACTCTGGAGGAGTCAATTTTATTTCCATAATCTTAGCTTTTCTCAGGCTTTAACAGCAGCACAAAAGGTTCCCATACTCCATTTGCTGTATTCCACAGCTAGCAACATAGTAGAACTTCATTTAAGAGAGAGAGGTGTGCTGACCTGGTAGCTGGGTAAGTGTTAATAGCTAAAGAAATTACAGTTACTGGCATATTTTACAGCAGTTATTTTACAAACATCTCTGCTACTTTTGGCCAGATACTAATTTTTTTTCCAACAAATTCAGCAGAACTACCAGCACTGTCAAAATCTATTTAAAGCAGTGCCTCATGTGTTATCTTCCATTGGGACTGCAAATGTCAATGAGGCACAAATTACTCTTGCCACATCTATGGGTCACTTTTAGTATCCCGGCCTTGAAATAATAAGGCATCTGTTTAATTTTTAAGGAAAGAATGCGACACATTCATTTAGGATAAACAAAAACCTTATTCAGAGTAGAACACTTTATTAATCACAGCCTAGAAAATGTGCAGATGAGTATTTCCCACTGCCCATAATGCATTAACGTCTCAATTTCACAGAAGAGCCGAGCAGTAAACTTGCTTCCAGATGACTGAGTCTGGGGTTGGTATTGCCAAATATATACTGAAAGGAAAATACACGAAGGCTGAGCCATGAATTCATCTACATAGGGACAGCTATCACATTTCCAGTTCTTATTCTGAAACTAACTTGGCATAAGTGAAATAAATCACAGACATGTCATTTTCAAGATTAGCGTATTCTCCCCTCCCCTGCGATCACGTTATCATTGGATTAAGTCAGTTGTTCTTCTCTGTGCCAACATGTTCTCTATCTCTAGTGGAAAATACCAAGCAAGAATGCACCACAGACATGTTTTTTACCACTCAGGGGTCCACTACCAATTTCCAAGCCCGGGGTCAGACAAGATGTGTCTGAACTCTCCTTTGGTAACGCAGGAACAATATCACGTCATATATGACAGGCGCTGTATGAGTAACAGCATTTCCTATGGATTGGGATGGTTTAGTCCCTTCTGGAAGTTAAGCGCTATTAGCCTTCATTCACAAACAGGAAAGTGAAACACAACGAGGTCACAGAGGGTGTCAGAACGCCTGGTGGAGCCCAGAAGCGAGGTCAGATCCTACATCCAAAGTGTGTATTCCCAGTGCTGGGCACGCTTCCTGCACCACTGCTCACAGCGAAATTGGGAACAAGCAGCTTAGCTAGGGATTGACTGGCTCTCTGGGTGTGGAAAGCCAGAAAAACAATGCACAAAGGCAGCTTTCTGTGTGGTTGTGTTGCCATATTTCACCTATGAAATGAGAGAAGTCATTCATAAATTGTTTTTCAGGTGTGCTTACCTCTACATGAGAGGGCACGGTAATCACAACAAAGGCAGCTGTGGTTGAGGAGGTCCCTGACGACTCTCAGTTACACCTACTTCAAAAGCACTTTTACAAGTAACATTTAATTTGAGATTCTTATTTTCTTAGTAGAATAGGTATATCCTTACACCTTCCAGTCCTGTACTATCCTTACAGTCTGTCAACCAGTGATCCATGGTGCAACAAATGCATCTAGAGTTTCACCATCTGGCTTCAGAAACAATAAAAACATGGACATACAGTGGCAAACTTCACCTATTATAACCACAACCAAACCAGAAAGTCTCTAGAATTTCTTTTCTATTTAATGACATTACATTTGTGTACATTTAAAGAGGAATAGCCATTTAAGTCTCATGGAACTGCTATAGTAGACGGATAGCAGCTGTGAAGTTTCATGCCATTTAACACTAGGTAACAGTTGTTGGAAATTGCATGAGCAATCATAGGTCCAAATCTTTTATACCACAGTGTATTTCTGTGCTGTTTGATTCACATTTACCCCACTGTAATCTGGTTAAGCTTTCATAACACACTCCAGATACTAATCAGACCCAATATATATATATATATATATGTTCAAAGTAGGTGACATTTAAGTGCAATTTACACCAGGATTTGTTATCTGCAATGTTCTGATACGCATTTTAATGTTCTCACTCCCTTGACAAACAATTTTTTTTAATAATATTATAAATGAGAAGTGGCTCATTAAAATGCAGTATAATAGTTTTTCTCTGACAACAAAAAATAGCTTTTAAGTGCTTCTACCAGTTACTAAGCCCTCCATCTCAAATGCTGGCTACTAGAGATTGATAGAAATGGGCTTGAAGCCATCAATTCACATTGAGACTGAATTGGACGGTCGTAATTCAAATATCTCTATTGTTTGTGGTAATAAAATATGACAATTTGATCCCAATCAGAAATCTGTAAATTGCAGATATAGTTTGCAGTAGGATACTACTGTAGAAACAGATCGCAGGATCTGTGAGGATTATATGCAGATCCTTACAGGACATTATTGATTGCTCTGCTTAGCCAACATTCATAATTAAGTTACTTGCAGGTAAGATAAAAGTTATCACACTACCTCAAATGTCAGCAGGGGACGGATGAAGCTTCACGCCTCCCTCAGCTCAACTGCAAATCACGACCTTCTCCTGCCATCCCAGCACCTACACAAAATCAGGAGAAACGGAGACAAGAGATGAGTTCTGGAACAGTAAAGGTCACTGGTGGTGAGAAGGCTACATAAGAAAATCTGGATGGGCGTGCTGGCACTGTTGTCTCTCGGGAAAAGACACCTTGGGAAAGGCCACCAGGCGAGCAGTCTGGACAACGGCCCTGAGCAGAGCACCTGGGCTTCTCACTCAAACAGCCGTGGTGGCCTGAAACCCTTCGTGCTGCTGGGTGCTTGCCAAGCTGCAGGATCCCATGCTAACCTTGACATTAAAATGCATGAACGCAGATTTAAATGGCAAAGAGAAGTCAGGGTGACTGATCAAGATTCATTTTCAGTGCACATCCATGGCAGAAATCGGCTGGACCGGAAGTAAATTCTGAATCACCATGAGGAGAGTGTGGATGAGAAGTATCTCACTGCTACTACCTCAGACAAAAAATTACAGTGTAGTAACTTATAAACCAGTAAATTTAAGAAAGTAACTTACTTATAGACCAGTAAATTTAAGAAAGTAACTTTTCCTTTTTCTCTAAAAGGACAGTATGTAAGTCTCACGAAGACAGCATGCTGTTAAAAAACCAGAAATACGTCATTTGTTATGTTCAGAATTCCTAAGCACATTATCACTCCCATGTATTTGGCACAGCAGTAGCATCTAAAACTTTTTTGAATTAGCAGTACTTCTATATTTAAATAAAATAACATAAATTCAATACAGAAGGTTACTTCTTCCCAAGGGTATAAGTTAGCCTTTTAAAGCACTTTACATACAGTCAGCCATAGTGCCCACATTAAGTGCATAATTCATAGCAATTTCATTTCTAGTGAGTGGGACTAAGAAAAGAAGACCCAAATTCACAGTATTGGGCTCTTTAACTAATCAGGAAAAGAAAGCAGTCTGAAAAATCCCCCAAAATAACATTTAAAGAAATGCTGTATATATTCAGACTGAATGCCTAAGGCTGCACTGTCCTAGCCTTATGAAGGAGAAAGTAATATTTTAAAAGGGAGTATTCCTTGACTGAGTCCTAGCAGTGGCTTAAGAAAGAGCAGCAGGAATCTTGATTTGTACCCATAGAATTATCTTCCTTTTATGTGCATCATTTTAATGTATGCACATACATTTTAATATGCATGCATCATTTTTAATGTATTCCTAAACAAGAAATAATGGAAAGCAAAATGTGATTGTGACTTAAAATTTCATCTTATTTCTCAGAAATCCTTTTGGGTGCAATGTGTAAAAGGCTAAGTGTCACCTCTGTATTTATACTGGAACAAAACAGAAGACAACATTTCCCACAAAAACACAAAAAGAGAAAATCTTTGACCTGAAGAGAAGAAAAAAATTAAACAGATATTTGAAAATAATAGAAGGCATTTGAAAATAATAGAAGGCATTTTCTATGCAAAAGCAAGAATAATATGCGATCGGAATCAGGGTTACAATAAATCATCACCTATGTGGTTAACTGCAGTGAAACACATAAGCAGGGTTCTCTCCTGAATTCACATGGTGAAACAATAGGACTTGACAGTCCTACATGGTAAGCCTTTATCTAATCTACCCATAATATGCACACATTGTAATATCCCACTTCTCAGAAAGAGTCTGCTCACATTTTATCAGGCTGAGGATCTAACTGATTTTGTTTGTCCCATTTATAATACACGTGTCTTACGTTGATTTAATTGTAGATTTTCAAAAGAACTCTTAATTGCAGAGAGAATAATTGACCAGTGATCCACAATCTCTTTTCTAAAAATAAAGAGACAGCTTAGACTGAAGTGAGCTACCAAGTACTACTGATGAATTCCCATTTCAAAACACTAGGTAGTGTATTAGCAAGTGGAAATGATCTCCAGATGACAAAGTTAGAAATCTACTACAATAGGACAGGGGAAATTGTTCCAGTAGTCTTTCCAAAATATTTCAAAATCCTGCTCAACAGCAAAAAAGATCTCTTAGCTATTTTACGGGTGACAAAAGGGAAATGTCCTAACTTCTGATTACCTAATTGTCCTCAGAACATTTTGTTTCACTCTTGGTAGCAAGTGGTGATAGCACAAAGACTGCATGCAGTGACACTGTTTATTTGCAATATTGCAGTTTAGAACAAGCCACGCAAGCATGAAGACATTTATATTTGCACTTGACTCTGACACTTCATTATGTGTGAAAAAGAGGCACTACTGCACATAAAGTAACGAGCTAGATGTTTAAATGGTAAGCAGCCACCTTTTCAATGATTCTTGGAAAAGCTGCACCTTCAGCAAAAGGAGAACACAGATTTGTACAAATAAACTACACCGGTGAAGCTTTTTCAGAGACACATTTTCTCAAAGATGCATTTGATTATTTTAACTCACGTGACAAACGAAAAGACTGAAGACTGAGTTAAAACAGGGCCCTCCAAGGACTAGTTTGCTTCATGAACTAGTCCTGGGAGGGTCCTGTTCAGGGGTTCAGAACTGTTCAGATTCGGAACTGTCATTCTGTTGACTGGCATGTAATGATCTTTGCCCATTATATCTTCTCAGTATATCTCATGCTAATGTACCAAAAATAATAAACTGGAGAAAATGAGATGGACCCAAACATGCCAAAGGATCTTTTGATCTTCAAAAGAGCACCTGTGCAAATACCCAATGCTGAAGAAAAAGGTAGAATGGATTTTGACATTGCCTCATGTAAAAACTGCTGAAACACCCAGCTCAAAGGATTTCAACCAGTGGCACAAAGTCCAGCTGAGGGCTAGTCACTAGTGAAGTAGTTCAAGAGTAAATGTTGTTTAACATCTTCTTTAATGACCTTTTTCATCAAAGCGGTGATCAAACAGTGGAACATGTTGCTTACAGAGGTTGTTGAGTCTGGAGATACTAAAAACCCAGTTGGACATGGCCCGGCCCAGGGCCACTGCACTAATGATATCCCACTCCGAGCAGGCGGGTTTGGCTAGGTGATCTCCAGGGAACCCTTCCAACCTCAATGGTCCTGTGATTCCATTATTCTGTATGTTTAGATATGGAACTGAAAAGCTGCTGACAGCAGACAAAAAAGAGAAGGATATAAGTGATATGCTCTGGAAGTAAGATGATAAACTACCGACACCCTACAATTGCATGGGTCATTGAGAAAAGACATATTATTTCCAAGCAGACACATGACCTGGATTTGCAAGTCCTAACAGATTGTTCAGAAGTTCTGCCTCTTCATTATACTAGGCTACCAATAGATGCATTAGAGCATCTCTGGCACGTGTGAAAAACTATTTTGAGACTCCATTTGTTTGTAAGATCTGGCCTAAGGATTTCTAACTTCTCTTTATTATATTGAAATGCATCAAGCACAGAATATCTAGTCTGTCAAGGGAGGTGACTGTCCCATTCTACACTGCTCTGGTGTGGCCCTGCCACAAGTTATGTGTGCAGTTTTGGGCACCTCAATGTAAGAAGGACATAAAAATATTGGAATGTGTGCACTCCACACCAGAGGAGTGCAGCCAAGATGATGAAAGGTCTCAAGGGCAACTTATGAGGAGCAGCTGAGGTCACTTGGCTTGTCCATCCTGGAGAAGAGAAGGCTGAGAGATGCTCTGATGGCAGGCTATACCTCCCTCACAGCAGGCAGTGGAGTGGTATTTGTTGATCTCTCTCTGGTGACCAATGACACGACACAAAAAAGTGGAATGAAGCTGCGCCAGGAGAATTTCAGGTTGGGCATTAGAAAAAGCTCCTCCAATGAGAGGTGGCTGGTGCCTGGAACGGGCTCCTCAGGGAAGCAGTCATGGCCTCAAGCCTGTCAGAGTTCAAGGAGCATCTGCATGATGCTCTTAGTCATGTGGTTTAGTTTCAGGTGGTCTTATGAGGAGCAGGAAGTTGGATTCTAGGATCTGGATGAGTCCCTTGCAACTTGACATATTCTACGACTATGTGATCCTTCTGAGGTTCAAACTTCTTACCTTCAAGCTCTACTTCTCTAATATAATGACATTTTACATCCTCAGCTAAAAGATCGTTTTGCAACTGTGAATTCACTCCTTAAATCTCTCATCAACTTTTTTCTCTGCACAGGAATTCCCTAAATTATTTAAAGAAAACACCAAAAAAAAACCATCAGAAGCTTTCATAATCTTTCCCTTTTTCATTCTATTCAGATAGCTAAGACTTTTAACTTGCTTTCCTCCTTTAGCCATTCCACTCACCTCACTAGCATATCCTGGACAAGGGGTTACATTCTAGTTTCATATCAGAGCCTTTTTCCCCCTCTCAATGTCTTTGTATCCTTAGGAGTCTAACAATAAATGCTGCCCTTCGTATTTTAAATAATTCACTGAACCACATTTCTGTTCTTACAGATTTGGCAGTCTTTGCACCTTTGACATAACAATAACCGGAACACTTTCCTAGTAGCACTTAGTTGAGTAACAACTGATACTTGTTTTGGCACTCACAGTAGGGATGAAAGGTGAATTTATGTTTTCTGCTACACGATGCTTACATGTATATCTGTGGACGGGACAGCTCAGGAGGTCTGCACTGCAGTTCCAAGGCCAAATATAGAAATTAATAAACCTCTTCAGGCTATAAAAGAAGCCTGTACATCATTGTAAAGGATGCAAACAGGAAACAAGTCCAAACTTTTAAAGTGTCAGTTTCACTTGACATAAAAGATAACCCCTGAGCTATCCAGAAATTCAGACTTCCACAACTGAAACATGTCATATTCCCAGCTACAGTTAATTGTCTGCTTTAGCTGGAGCAGTGCTATGAAGAATGCTTTAGTCAATGTTTATATTAAGTATTCTGAGAGGTAACCCTTGAGGTATCCAGAAATTCAGACTTTCTTCCATGACTGAAACTTGTCATATTCCCAGCTACAGTTAATTATCTGCTTGAGCTGGAGCAATGTTATGAAGAATACTTCAGTCAATGTTTATATAAAGTATTCTGAGAAATGGGCAGCTGGAAATCCAGCACTCCCCTATCTGAAACTGTTGCTGACATATCAGTAACTTAAAAGGGAAGTTTTCTTGATAAATTAACAGGGAAATACCAAGCAGAAACTGAGAAGAAAGATATATTCCTAGATTATGGTAGCCAGGTCTTATGTCCACACTTAAGAGACTAACAAACTTCAAAAGAACAACGACCTAAAAATGTTATTTGCAGTCTAGGGCATCTTCTTATAATCAAGATAATTACTGCAGTTTATTTGAGAAAAATACATAATGGATTACTCAGTTGTACCTGGAAATAACCCAGACTCTCACCTCTGCCTACTGGATTCTTCCTAAGTCCAGCAAAGCCCTGCAAATATTTTGCAGCCTCCCCAGGTAATATATCTCAATGCACAACTCTTGCCACTAGGGAGGTTATTCTAATATGTACCTCAAGTCTCTCTTAATGTAAATCAATTTTTTACCACCTTCTTCCCCCATGAGAATGAAGAATAGGTTATTCCCTATTTTTTCATAGTCTTTGCTGGTGTTTTTCATCATCTTTTACCTACCCGAAGGCTGTTATACTTCCTTTCCTCTCTAGATGAGACAAAACCAATTTTTCAACTAAGTTTTCTAGATCATTGATCATTCTTATGTCTTTCCTCTGGACTCCCTCCAGTTAGTCTAAGTCTAAGGCTACTGGTAAACAAAGCTGTTAATTTTAACTAAAAAATAAAGCTATTGCAAACATAAAACCTGCAGTTCAAAGAATTTGGACTGTCAGAAGGTAAAGAAAACATTTTTACAAAAGGAAATATAGATCATTAAGAAAACCACCTATTAAATGCATGTTGCCAAAATCGTCAATGCTCTAAAAAAAAACATAGCATATGGGAAGATTTGGCAAACTGTTAATACAGAACCATACAAACAAAATTTACTGGATCAAAAAAGCTCATGACTAATGAGCGCAGTGGGTGAACCATTCAGTGCTTTAAAGTACAGGGCTTAAAATTCAGAGATACAGATTTTATTTCAGGCTTATTGGTACCTTAGTATGTAATCTGGGCAGTTAAAGCTTTAATGGCTGTCATTTCCTCCCTGCTCTTGGAAACAGTATAACCTACACTTTAGAATAGTGTTCTCAAGGACAAAGGAGGGAGATTTCGGGCATAGCGGCAAATTTGCCTAATGTTTGACTTGATTTCGGCCATTAAGTGTTGCAGCTGCTATCCTACGCATCACTAAAGATACACAAATGCCTCACTATCAAATAAAGCTTTACCTGTGACGTTGGTAAGATGGTGGCCATTTTCTTCAACCATCTCTTCACTCAACAGCGAATCAAAAAATCCCAATATGCTGATATATGCCCAAACAGCTATTCCATTTCCCTCTCACTGAATACTCCATCACTTTGTTTCCCCCCAAAAGCTCACATTTAGTGTTGTATAGGTTCACTTTCAGTTTAGCAGATGTTCCCAACATAAGAACAAAATACAACTCTTCATGAGCATCCAAAATTAGGTAGCAAAACAGACTGATCTTGTCTCTTCATACTTTTGCAGTTAGATGGTTTAGGCTTTGCAGTCCTGAACTGAACTCCCTTATTCCTTATATCATTTAATATAATATAATATCACAAAAATTAAGATATAATTATCAATATCAAATATTGACCTTAATTTTATTGATCAACAATCACTAATGTAATCTCATAGAAGAG
>VZTM01038986.1:0-15134 GCA_013400555.1 Jacana jacana
AAAGGTCATGGAGTACAGGAGAGGTGCACGAGGCTGACACACCAGAAGGCTGTGCTGCCATACGGAGAGATCTGGACAGGCTGGAGAGTTGGGCAGAGAGGAACCCGATGAAGTGCTGCACCTGCAGAGGAATAACCCCCTGCACCAGTACAGGTTGGGGGTAACCTGCTAGAGAGCAGCTCTGAGGAAAATGCCCTGCAAGTCCTGGTGGACAACAGGTTGCCCATGAGCCAGCAATGTGCCCTTGTGGCCAAGAAGGCCAATGGCATCCTGGGGTGCATCAGGACAAGTGGGACCAGCAGGAGGTTATCCTACCCCTCTACCCTGGTGAGGCTCCATCTGGACTACTGTGTTAAGTTCAGCGCTCCCTGTTTCAGGAAGGATGGGGAACCACTGTAGAGGGTCCAGCAGAAGACCACTAAGATGATGAGGGGCCTGGAGCATCTCTCTTATGAGGAAAGGCTGAGGGACTTGGGTCTGTTTAGTCTGGAGAAGAGAAGGCTGAGGGGGGATCTGATCAACATTATAAATACTTCAAGGGTGGGTGTCAGGAGGATGGGGCCAGTCTGCTTTCAGTGGTGCCCAGGGACAGGACAAGAGGAAATGGGCACACACTTGAACATAAGGAGTTCCATCTAAACATGAGGAGGAAACTCTTCACTTTGAGGGTGGCAGAGCCCTGGCAGAGGTTGCCCAGAGCGGTGGTGGAGTCTCCTTCTCTGGAGACATTCAAACCCCTTCTGGACGCATTCCTGCTGGACCTGCTCTGGGTGCCCCTGCTCTGGCAGGGGGTTGGAAGACATGACCTCCAGAGGTCCCTTCAAACCCCACGTCATTCTGTGATTCTGTGATCTCTCCTCAGGCTCATGTAGAACCATGTTACCAGTAGAGCTATCAAAAACTTGCACCGCAATAAAGGAACAACTCTGCAATTGGCAGAGATTTAGTTTCTTTTCCACTTTTTCTACTTACAGGACATTCAAAGAATGTGAATAAGTACGCAAGTCTGCCTGTACAGGGTCAGGAAATTAGTATATCTAGGGCAGTATTTTATTTCCAACCTTTCTTAAATATGTTATCATAGAAGCACTGCCAGCACTGTTGATGGCCTAAGCTTTGGCCAGTGGTGGGTCTGTCCTGGAGGCAGCTGGAACTGTCTCTGTCAGACATGGGGGCAGCTCATGGTGTCTTCTCACAGCAGCCACGCCTGCACACAGTCCCTGCCACATAAACACAATACAAGCTAATAGCAGATACCTAGCAAGAGTATGGGAGTAACGCATGGTACTGCGAAGAGCATCTTCTCTGGTTTGTTTAGAATACAGCAAACAGAGGAGACACCTTTCAACCCCCCTGGGAAGCAGCATGGAATTAATTTCAGAATGAGTCATTAGGCACCAGTACTTCTTCATGCTCTGTAGTGATATAAAACCCAAGCAATGATCTCAAACCCAATTCTTAGAAAGGGAATACTGTACAAAAGTGAAAGCGCCACGAAACCACTATTAATCCATGGTGTGCCTACATCCTGAGCAGTCAGTTCTGTTCCAGCTGCTCCTGTCAGAAAAGATAGAGTAGGACCAAAAAATGAAAAGAAAGGATGTTCAAAGTTATAGAAGAACTTATAGGTTGAAAAATGGTCTGGAATCTTGTAACTCAGAAAAGGCAGTACTTAAGATGATAGGCACCTATAAACTCAGAACTTGAAACAATTTTGCTGTTTCTGTTACTGGAAGAATTAGGAAGCATTCAATTAAATGATCAGGTAGCACATTCTAAACAAACAAGAGGATTTTTTTTTTGCACAGAACAAAGCTAAATTCTAAAATCACTACTATAGGATGTATAAAAATATCCAAAAAGTTCCAAAACACAATTAAGTAAAAAGATGATCCATCAAAGGCTCTTGAAAACGTGGGTATTATGTCTAAATTGCTGAAATCTGGGATTGGTGAAACTGAGGAAAGTTTCACAGTATGCTTTGCCCTGTTCTTCTACTCTTCTACTCTATGCTAGTTGTGTGTAACAGCCAATAATTAAAATGAGATACCACACTGACTGGACCTTTCGTCAACCTAATATGGCAATTCTTATGTCCTAGCAAGGGAGTGCAGTTCAGTTCAGCCTTGACCTGGTGGCTTCACCGCACTCAAAGTCTTTGCTCATGACAAATTTCCAAGAACATCCCCACACTGTACAAAATGGAGAGTGAGAAGACATTGCTGGTAATGTGTGTATATAGGTGTGAGCATACATATACATACTTACATGTGTTTTCGATGCATTTGAAGGTGACTTTTAAATTTTTGATTCCAAGTTAGAGTTTTAAAAACACCTGATTCCAGCTAAGATTAATCTATTTTTTCCATGGGATTTTGCTGTACTTGTTATTTCAGAAGAGATTATCTGTTCCATTTATGACATTCCAAACGATGTTTGCAACCAGCAGCAGTGCTATATTTCCTTTTTTCCAATGAGGAGGGAATATGTGTGGAATCATATTATAGAGCTGACAGCTAACATTTTATTAATTTTAAATCAATAAGAAAATTATTTGGTAAATTATTTAGTCTTGCATATGCCCTTGGAGACTTGCATTTAGCGTATTTTATAAAGTAATTGACTACATCGTGTCAGCAACCTAATATTCAACTTGTAGGAATTCATCTTTCCTATCATTCACACTCACATCCATTTTGTTCTGTCAACAGTACAGAACATAAACGGACAATAGCATTGGAAACATGACTGCTGTATTTACAAGTGTTTCTCTACTGGAATTCATGTGGAAGTTCCTTGTGTGTGGTCTGCGTTGGGGTAACACTGAAAGAACTGCAAGATCAGCAGGATAATTTTTTGCTTTGTAGTGACCTGATTTGTAGGTAAAGACAGAGATAATAACCACCTGTGCTTCCTTCCCATACTTAGAAGATTAAAAGAGTGATGAACTGTTACGAACAGTACAGCTGGAACACCATTAATATAAAGGAATGATAATAGATGTAGAGCCAACTCCTACATTTCGGTCCTTGGAACTCCACTTAAATGGAAAGGATTGAAAGCTTGCAAGTGGTGGGACAGAGCTACCTGACGATCCTTGTGTAACACCAGATACAAAAATAATGCTTATATGGACCAGCAGCTCCTCCTGGTAAGACCACAGCCTTGCCAAGAAGCTAGTGGCCATGATGGGCTCTGACAGACGGTGGTACCAGGTCCATTATTACTGTGTGCCCACAGAGCATGTTCTGGCTTTTGCTGCTTTTGATCAAAACTGTAGGACCGGCCCTTCAGCATGGTATGCTGAATTGGACCAGGGCTAGAACGCACACTGCATTTTTATTTAAGTCATACTCATTTCTAGAAACAGATGAGAGTATAGCTCTGCTCACATGCAAAGCAGACTGGGCTTTACTAGTCATGACAGGTAATGTGGAATGCAATTGCCCAGGTATGCTGGCCCTTTGGATTTCCCATTCATTACTCACCATAAGTATTAATACCCATGACTTCTTCATAAATATCCTTTCCAACACACACCCTCACCTAGCTCCCTCCCCCTGACATTTCTTTTAATAGTTACGCAAGAGCCCACAGCTTTGGGCCCTGATGAGGCAGTGTGGGATTGTGGAAAGGAATAGCAAAGCTGAGCACTCTCTCAAAGACCAATGAGTGCAGAAAACAGACATTATGAAGATATTTTAGGGTTCTCTAGTGTGAAGCCATTATTTTCTGCTGCCATATACAAGTAAATGATATTGACCTAAGATAAAGTACTGGCAAAAAGCAGATCCTGAAAGTCAGCCTACAATATTAGCGTGCTGCCTGTTCTGATGGGAGACATTTATATGGAGGTCAGAACAGCTTAGTGTGATTCAGTGCTCCGAGAGCAGGAGAGTGCAGAAGGAAAGGCTGGACCTGCTTGCTGGGACCGCATGCAGGAGTCCACAGCTGGAAGCACTGTGTGCTGCCTGATTCCTGAGTTCATTCAAATGAGATGAACGCAGAAACCTGCTTTGGGTGACTTGCCTATAGCACATTTTCTGAAAAAACACATGGAGTGTTAAACCCAGTTATGTTCTTGCTTGACTCTTAGTGGCACACAAGAAAGAAAAGATATTTTGTAGCATCAGCCTGTCTGTGAGGCTAAAATCATGGGTCATCATCAAAAAGCAGACTGAGGAGGTGTGCCACCCCCTGTGTCCAACATAGAGCTCTGGGCTGCGAGTTTGGTAGCTGGTGTCTCTTCCCCCAAGCACCATGAGTCTCCAGTGTCACCAGAGTCCCCAGTGTGAAACACCAACAGTGCCTGTCATCACACCAGTGACAAAATCAGAAAAAGGCAACAAAAATGCCCCAGTTGTCCAATATCCCATGGAGTCAAGGAGCATCTCTACTCCCCAATCTGTTTCCAGCATTGCCTATGTTGTCCTCGGTCTTTCCCATCCCCTTGGGGAGGCAAAGGTGAGGATACATGGTCTCAGCCCCATGAGGCCCTCCTGGATAAAAAACTCCAAGAACACCTTGCACCAAAAGTGTAAAGTAAAGTATCTCCTGTCTTTCCCCTTCACAAGTGTGCTAACTGGTGGCTCCCCATTCTTGGTCAAAACAAAATCCTTTTCCCCCTCAATTTCTTTTTCTGAAGCTGGTATAAAATAGACAAAATAGAAAATATGGTTTGTTTTTTCAGTGCAGATCACTTATTACTAGGTAAACTCTAGTAGGGCATTGGTTGTATTTATGCCCCCTTTCATTTTAGATTGAGATTTACATAATTTTTAAGAATGACATTACTTTATCTACCACAACTGCACTGTAAAGCAGAAGACAGTCAGGCAGCCAGGGAGCAGTTTAGCAGCTTTTCCACAGGTGAAATAAAGTTCTGGTACATATAACAGTAGAAGCCCAGATAATGTTCCTAACCCTGCACTTGATTTATTAAGTCAAATCTTCTTGGTATTTATTTTCTCATTCGGGTTAGACAGAAAAAGAAGAGATTTAGTCTGATCTTGTTAAGTGCATAGCAAAAGACAGTTGTTCATTTCGACTTTTTCTTTGTTGAACCTCAAGAAAGGGATATTGATCATTTCAACCATACTGCAAGAGCAACAGAGAGGTGTTGTTTCACCAAGAGTTGAAAATGTCTTCTGTTTTAATTATAGTAATTTGTTCCTATCCATAAAAATGATGGACATAATACAAAATAAGAAAAATAAATAAACAAATCAATACATTCAAGTAGCTATTTTGAGAGGGGGAGAGAGGCGACTCTACTGCCTGCATTTCAATTACAGGAAGAGCACAATGATTGCCTTGTTGTATGTACATGCAACTAATAATTCCTAATGCTTTGCTTCTCCCACATCCTCCTCTGCTTTAACACTGAATTAGTCACAATAACACAATAACAATAATTATGTTGTTCCTGGGTTCCAGTTCATTCTCATCAACATAGTAAAACACATTGTGCTCCCCACCCTACTTATCCTCAGCAGCAAAGCTCAGATAGATTTTGATAAAATCTTACATTGCTATCATGCTTGTTCAAAAATATTTTTTAATCCCATATGTTTATATATATATACATGCATTGGGTTTGTGCAGTTCGTTTGTATAATTTAGGCATGTAGAAAGATCTCTTAAGGTTGTCCAAGTTTTCTTAAGTTTTCAGTAGCAAACATTTCTTACTAAATGACAATAAGCAAAGACGTTTTCACCTTCAAATGAGGCATTTACACCACTTTAGCCTGGGTTAAACAATGGAAATTAACTGCCACGTGGGTTTTTCTGCACCTACAGAGATCAGGTGTTCTCAAATCCGCAAGTACTGTCCCTAACAGAAGACACTGTCCTGGATGGGAAGATGGAAGAAAATACTGATGTCTAAATATTATATTTTCTCTAAAAAGAGAATGACTTTTCACTATTAGCTTAATGTTTTAAAAAATGTAAATCAATCCATATATGTGATTTCAGATGAAGAATTTTTCCTATTTATTAGGAAATTTGTATATCTTGTATACAAATACATGTTTTACTATTTTTTAAAGAATATAATAAAAGTTATTGGGAATGGGAAAGGTAGTTATGGTTCCTGTTGTTTGCTGAAGAATGTTAGTTCTGAATTCCTTTTTGTTTAAAGTTTATGTATCTCTGTTTAATATTTGCTTTGGCTCTAGAAACGAGATTAGTTACCGCACAGAAATTAATGAAGGAGAGTATAGGTATTCTGAGAAGACTAACCAACAAAAGTGTTTTGATCAATGGTTTTAGTTCAAATCAGCTGTAAGAGCTCCTTGGTGAATGAAACGTTACTAGAGTTGAATTCTGTGCCTCAAAGAGCTGTGGACTTCTTCCTGACTTGGAATATGCAGTTGAAGAAAGTAGACTTTAGACAAAGATTTTGAAACATTCACACTTTTTATAATATTAGAATTCCAAAAATAGTAGCTACAGTCAAAAAAAAACCCCAAACCAAAACCAACAAACCCCACATTTATAAGCCAAAACCAAATAATTTTAAACAATTCTAGGATATTTCTGTAATTTAAAAAATGCATTCTTTTAGCTTGCAAAGTATATCTGTAGTCTGGAATTAGAATTCTAAAAGAAGATTGGGGTACCTCTGGTCTGTCTGCCTAAAGTATTACTACCTGACAAATTTAACCTGTTCATATGGTTTCATTGCCTTCTACTTTACACTCTTTTAAGGCAAGAACTGATGTAATTCAGAAGGCACATAAAACCTTCTCAATTAAATGAGGTAAATATTTTCATGCTTAAAAAAATACTAACTACCAGGAACACTGGACAATGATTTTTTTTTTCTGGATACTGAAAAGGAAGTATACATTTATAAGGCAAAATAACAAGAAGAAAAACCTTTTTAAAATGGATATGCACCACAGTGTTTTATCTCACAAAACTGGGATCTGTAAGGGTCAAAATTATTTCAGTTTGATTTCAATAAAGTTTAAAAGTGTTTTAGTTTCCAAGCTTCCCATATAAAAATTAGATTTATTTAAATCAGTTCTCCATATCAACATGTTTAAGAGAAGTGACTTTGACCTTGCTTAAAAAAATTACTCTTCAAAATGTCTGCATTGTAAAGCCTAGACATATATTTTTATAAGTTATTTATTTTCATTTATTAATTACTTGCCCTATTACAGTAGTTTCTTTAAGGCTTTACCTGTTCTAAATTATTTTGCCTATGCAATAAATTATTTTGTTTTCTTCTTTCATATCACGGCTGTGTACTTTGCAGTTTGGATGGTTAAAATGAGATTTTCATAGTCACAACACTTACAAGATTTCTTTAAGTTGTGAACCATGATTTGTATTTGTCCACTGAGGACAACTTTCTAATTCACTGTCTGCTTTCAGAAATTTTCCCTGTGTGCTATTTACCATAGTCTCATATGAACTCTGCTTTTTGTCACATCCCACTTTTCCCTCCTCTGTAACATGTTCTAAACTTACTTATATGGTGCTGCCTTATTGTTCAGCAAGTCAACCAGGAGCAGCCCACCACCACCTCCTGGCAGGCTGAAAGCCAGGGAACCTGTAACGTATGTATGTATTAAGCCTCAAGCTCACAACAGCCTGCTGCTAAAGTCAACACAAAGAAGAAAAAGCAAGGGTTAAACTAATTGAAGGTAGCCCTTAGAACCTGTACAGGGTCAACTGTAGGCACTATCGCCATAGTACTTCCTTTAGCTGATACAATACAAAGAACAAGTTAACCTATGATCTAAAGTAACTCTTCTATGCAGAAAAAAACACAGCGAAAGGATGATTTGAGATTGCCCTGGTTATTAGTCTGCAAGTTAGAATCATAGAATCAGATAGGTTGGAAGAGACCCTTGGGATCATCAAGTCCAACCATCAGCCCCACTCTACAAGTTCTCCCCTGCACCAGATCCCTCAACACCACATCCAATCTACTCTTAAACACAGTCAGGGATGGGGACTCCACCACCTCCCTGGGCAGCTGATTCCACCGACTGACCACTCTTTCTGTGAAAAATTTTTTCTTAATGTCAAGCCTAACCCTACCCTGCTGCAGCTTGCAGCCATTCCCTCTCCTTCTATCGCTCATTGACCGTGAGACCAGCACCAACCTGTCTACAATGCCCTTTCAAGCAATTGTAGAGAGTGATGAGGTCTCCCCTCAGCCTCCTCTTCCTCAGACTAAACAACCCCAACTCCCTCAATCGATCCTCATAAGCCTTGTTTTCCAGTCCTCTCACCAGCTTTGTTGCCCTCCTCTGTACTCGCTCCAGCACCTCGATATCTCTCTTGTGCTGAGGTGCCCAGAACTGGACACCAGACTCAAGGTGCGGCCTCCCCAGTGTTGAGCACAGGGGGACAATCACCTCCCTACTTCTCCTGGTCACACTATTTTTTATGCAAGCCAGGATGCCTTTGGCCTTCTTGGCCACCTGGGCACACTGCTGGCTCATGTTCAGCCCCTTGTCACCCAGGTCCTTTTCTGCCAGGCTAAGTTCTTCAGCCTGTTCCTTTTCTGCAGTCTAAACTGCGCGCACAGAGCATGTGGTGTATTCCAAAAGTTGTGTTTCATAGTATGTGTTGAATGGACTGATGTGTCAGGTAAGGATACATTTTCCTTTTTCT
This sequence comes from Jacana jacana, assembly GCA_013400555.1. Taxonomy (NCBI): domain Eukaryota; kingdom Metazoa; phylum Chordata; class Aves; order Charadriiformes; family Jacanidae; genus Jacana; species Jacana jacana. The sequence continues at coordinate 8,638 of VZTM01038986.1, forward strand.
AGGGCACAATGTCTGCTGTCCAAGGAAATCTTCCTCTTGCCTGTGCCCAGCTTTCAAACATTAATGGTTACACAGAATGGGACCATCTCTGTGATGACATGCCACATCCAAAAACCTTTTCTTGATTTGGGATCTTTTTGCTGCCATTTCTCACTGAAAGGAGAGGGTGAAATTTCTTAGGATATTGTTTTCATAACAAATGCATATTCAAGATGCAATCTAAACTGCATTTAAAAATATTATAAAAATTAGTGGTCTCTACTAAAATTCTTGCAGTCTGGCAGGCATGTTATTAAAACTCTGGAAAGTGTCCCTCTCCATATGTTAACTAGAAGTAAATTTACTTAAGAATGACTTACTAACATGGTTAGATTAAAACCAGACAGCTAGACAACACAGATTTCAGATATTCTAAAAATTTCAGACTATGATCTACTGAATTTAAGGACACACTCTATGAAAAGTTCAGTCATTTGTGGAAAAGCATCTTTTGTGAGAGGATGTAAGAATGGGCAGTTAGGGATAGTAACTCTGTTAATAGAATCAGAGACTGGTTTGCGTTGGAAGGAACCTTCAAGATCATGTAGTCTACCCCTTGCTCTGGGCAGGGACACATCCCACCAGACCAGATTGCTCGAAGCCCCATGCAGCCTGGTTTTGAGTAATATGAATAATTTTAATAATCTGACTTTAATCTGCCTATTTCCATATTCTTAATAGTGACAAAGGAGGTGTACTCTAAATCTGCTGCTTTGGTCTTTACAAGCACATTATTACACAGGCTTTTGTGACTTCAGCCACCAAACATTTTGGCAATTTCATGAAGGCAAATCCCAAACTGTATTCCAGGCTTCTTAGATGGTGCCATTTTAGCAATGATTTACAATGTAGAGACGTCTTTGAGCAATGTGGTGATATTGATGATTATATCTTAACCTTTCACAGTTTTGTGTATTTGCAATTAAAGTAGTTTACTTATGCAGTGTTGCAATATTATGGGGTAGATCTTGGATCCATTATGCAGATTAAAAAAAAAAGAAAAGATCAAGCCTAGGAGCTCAGGTGACAATGTAATTTTGCTTTATTCTAGTAAGAGGAACACAGCTGTGACAAGAGTATGGCCAACAAAAAGCTCATAGATTGCTAATAAAAAGGGTATTGCATCAACCCGGAACCCTCAAGTAATAAAAACTGTGCAGTGCATTGGACAGGGCTAATGTAGTGATTGGGATAACATCTTTGAGCAACCTGCTCTGGTTGGGGGGTGTCCCTGCCCAGGGTGGAAAGGGTGGGAACTATATGATCTTGAAGGTCCCTTCCAACCCAAGCCATTCTGTGATTCTGTGATCTTTCTTAGCAGCCCCAGTAAATCCTGTTCTGATGATAGTGAGACTGAGTTGAAGAGCTCTGAAATTTTGCATTGGATAGAGCTTACCCAACCTACCTTTTAACTTGTTTTTAAAAACAGCAGAATGGACTTGCTTAGTGGTGGCCGTGATCTTTTCTGGCGGTAGGAGGGCTGTACGCTCTGTCCTCTACATTCACACAGTCATTTTACTTGATCTGTGAATCACAGTTGATTTGTGCACGACTAAAAGACAGAATGCCTCATTTAAGGATTGAATCTAATGTAGATCCAACTCTTTCTATAAGTATTGCTGTTTGCTCAGCAAGAAAAAGGGCAGCAACCACTGCTGAAATGACCATTCCGAGCTGTCCTCTTTCCCTGGAGACAGATATACCAAATAAATAGTATTGGCAAGGGCAGCAGCCTGCTTCTGGCTGCTGTAGACATTGCTAGAATAATTGGTTAGGGCACACTGGTGAAAGGCAACATGCCCATCAGCAAAAAAACGTACAGTCTTCCTCTCCTACTGGTTTTTGCTCAATTTCTTCCCTCTCTTTGGTTGTTGTGTTCCCCCTCCCTTAAAGAATGGCCAGAATGCTATTATCGTACCCTTCTTTATCTGACTTGCAACAATGCAATCGAGGGCACTCACTGTGATATTGGGATTCAGGAAAGCCCTGCTTTCGGGACACTGATGACAGATGGATATGAGATAAATGAAACACTGAGACGTGTGACAGCAGTGATAAGAAGCCCAGACTCCATAGCAATAATACAACAGGTATTCCGGGGAGCCTGGGTCAGAAACAGCAGCACGAGGTCTCTGCTATATTCTGTAGTGGGCAACGACACTCAAAAACATAATTTGTTTAGGATTGTCAGAGATTTTGCAAAAGCTTAGCATTTTCAGAATTTAATAAGATTATCTGCTGGCTTCTTAAGTGGTGGAAAATCTTCTCCTTGAGTAGAAATGCCTGCTAAAGCCTTGCTTTCAAGAGGACAAGTCTGAAGTCTGAATACATTTAAAGCCAATGGCATTTCCATTGCTGTGCAGCTTGGGGCGGGGGGGGGAGCTTTTTCCTACATCACCATGTCCTCCAGGCAACTGGAATCGACCCCGGGCTACCCGCGGCTGCTCATGAAACTGATTTGTTTACAAGTCAACAGCAGAAATAGGAAGACTGTGAAGCAGAGCAAGATAACTCAAAACCTCTGCTTGCAGTTTCAAGGCTGAACAGTGAAGTCAATTCAAAGTGTGGCTTTAAGCGTGTTTTTCCACAAAAAGAAAAGCAATTCTGCCTTTAACGTGAGGATATTTCAGACTTTGCGCAGTGCCATAACGTGGACCTCTGAACAGCTGAGGAGAGCCGTCCTCCGTACTGCCCCAGGTCTCCGAGCAGCAGTCGCGGGCAGCGCTGGGCCACCGGCAGCCCTAGCGACTAGCCCCACGGCCGCCCCAGTTCTCGCGAGGGCTGGGCATGGGCGGGGTGCGGGCGTGATTGACAGCTGTGCAGGCTCGGCGCGGTCGCCATTGTGCTCAGGGAGCGGTGGGTTGGGAGCGGCAGCGCCTAGGCCGGTTTCTACGTGGTTCCTTTCGGTGGTACCTCCGCTCCCGAATGCCCGTGTCGTGAGGGTGAGTACTGGCCGCTTGCCGTGTCGAGGAGGGGAAGGTGCCCCCGCATGGCCCAGCCCGCGCCTGTATGCGGGGCTGGGGGAGAACCATTTTGTGTCGGGGATGGCGCCCGGCCCCTCCGCCCTTCCCCCTGCTGAGCGCCTCTGACGGCCCCCGCGGGCGGTGGAGTTCTATGGCACCCCCTGTCCATTTCCTCCTTCTAAGGAGGTGCTGCCCTTCGGCCTGGCGAGAGTCCTGGTTTTGCCTTGGCCTGGAGCGCGGCACGGCCCTCAGCGTCTGGCCGGGCCCGGAGAGGAAGGTACGGTGCCCTCCTTAGCGGCTCTGCCGAGAACCTGCTGCCGAGAGCCTGCTGGCTCCGATCTAGGGTACAGCCTAGCGCCCTGGCACCGGCTGCTGCAGCGTTGGCAGGCGAATAGCATTTTGTAAACGTTTCCCTTATTCATGGGACTTGTGAAGGGCTGTTGAGGTTTTCGTCAGTCTTCCTTGATTGAAGGTTGGCAAAATAGGCCGAGCAAAGAGTTGTGCAGACTGAGAGAGTTGTCCCTGACCTCCATCTTGTTTGTCATAAAACCACGATTGTGAGTAAACACCGAGGAAGACCTGTGATCGCCTGGAGAGCCTCTGAGGGACAGGTGCAGACAGCTGTGCATCACACCATGTGGAAACCTGGAGGTGTCAAAGCTTGAGTCTCAGGTGGAAGTGTCATTTGCTTCTAAGGTACAAAACTTGAATTTTGGAGCTGAGAGTGAAGCGTGTGCTTTGCTCTGATGGAGGGTAGAAGAATGATTTAGTTAGTAGAAAGCATGGAAGCTGTCAAAGGCTTCCGTTACTGGTAGGCATGACTGCCTCAAATTGCCCCTCATTTCTCTGTTGAGGGGGGTCAGGACAGAAGAGAGGAGGAGTGGGAGGTTTTAATTTGAAATATTTGCTGTTATTTTTACTTTTTGAGATTACACTCCTATCTTGCAAAGGTCTCTTGGCTTTTTTATAACGTAGTTGGAGGGATGACAGATCAACAAGGGCAGGACATCTGAGCTGGGTACTCAAAATAGGCAGTTCAGCTCAACCTCCTGTTATGAGTTGGCCATCTGTTTCATAGATACAACTTTAAAATTTGCTTTCAGATGTTGTTTTTGTACCAGTTATTGAGAGGCATCACATCCCTTATTCCAGGAGACAAGAGTTGTTTCCAGATTTTTCGGTGAGGTTTTGATTGCTAAGTTGCATAACATGGTGTGAGGTGATGAAATACATTGCTTTGATGAGAGAAGTCTTCTCACTCTGCTGTTTCCTTTCTCATCTCCCTGCTGTCAGATACCAGTGTGAGTAGGGCCAAAATAATGGAGAAACCAGAAGTCTGTTTTGCTGGGATAGCATGTTGAGGTTACTCAGTGAAGGATACCGCAGGTGTCATATTTGAGTAGGGTTTTCCTTTCCTTTTTGGCAACAACAGGTTTTTCAGTCAGGATGGTGGGATTTTTGTTGTTGTTGTTGTTGTTGTTGTTGTTGTTTTGTTTGTTTCTAATTTGTTCCTCAGTGAAGTCACTTAAGTGGTTTTTTTGGCCTTGCTACCTTCAGCGTAAATTGAGTTGACTACTTTGTCATTATAGAACTCATTACAGTCTCAGGATTTGCTCAATTCCTGTGTCGGTAAACAAAATGTTTGAGGTTTTAATTTGAGTGTCTTTGTGCTCATTTAAAAAAAACCCATAAGCTGCTGATACTATAAAAGGATACTATACTCATTCTGAAATATCCTATAAAACCACAATAATCTCTTTGCAGACAAGTCATATGGCTTTAATAATACTATTTTTTTATTATTATTATGAGACCACTGTCTTGCTCTATCTCGTGTTCTGTGATAGCTTAGCATGTTCATCTTGGCCACCTCATTGTGGTACTGTGATCGGCATAAGTCTTATTTGTATTGTGTGTGTTCAAGCCAACTGTGAAGGTGGGTGCTTCTCAAGATTCTAAGGTACAGCACTTAAAATAGTTTTTAAAAGAACCCTGGACAAAAAGAAAAAAGCCCCAAAGAAACCAAAAGACTTGTTCCTAGTGTTGAGTACCAGAGCTGAGATACATAGTCCTCAGTCTCAGTCGAGGTAAGTTGCAGATAGAGGCTTTCATGATTTCTGCTAGTTGGACTCCAAGTAAATTTTATGATGGATGCCCAGAAGTTGAGGAGTTCTTGTGCAGTGGTTGTTAAAAAACAATTAATCTGAACAACATGCTTCGTGTCACTGAACCTTTGTTGAAAGGCAAAGATAAAATCCAGTTTCTTCAAGCTGAAGTTTTTAACTAGACCGAAAAGCCTTTTTAACCATTACCTTTCCACCTCTGCATCAAACGAAGCAGAGCTCCTCTTGTCAAGTGCACACAACTCTGATTCATTTTTACAGCAGATCCTTCTCATTTGCTGTTCATCAGGACTGCAGATAAAATGTATGGTTGTATTAAAGAAAATTAAATAATGTTCTGTATTTTTAACTGAATTTGTCTTGTTTTAACACATTTTTTGTGTATAGTTTCTTCAAGATTTATTTACCAAGAGAAAGAAAATGTTATATAGATGGTATCACCCAGACGTATTCAGGTTGAAATCACAACCTGTGCTAATTTACAAGATTAAGCTGACTGATGACATTATACTCTTGGGGTTACCACTGGAGGAGAAAATTAGTCTTGTACCTTTTGATGTACTTTTGTAGAAGAAATTTGCTAATCTTGGGCTTTGTTTCAGTTTCTAGTGATAGTTTGCTCTGGTGTCCCCAGTCTCCCACTCAGTCCTTTCCTATCTGAATGTTGTTATTCTGTCTGCTTTGTGGATAGTGCATAAGCAATTTTATTACTTGCTGGTGATCTCTAATTTAGTCTTGAAATTCTTAGAACTTCTTACACTTGTGTCTGTTACCCCTGTTCATCTGGACATTGCTTTCTACTGGTGGCTTTCCCCCCTTCTTTGAGAATCCTTGTGCATTCTGCACATATCCGTGTCTGACTTCTGTTGATGTTAGTTAATTCATCTGGTTCCACATGTCTGAAGCAAAGTCATCCATAATGAAAGTGATGATGCTGGTGCTNATGAAAGTGATGATTCTGGTGCTCTTTGTCGAGTACTTAGTAGCACAGGATGGGATCTGTTACTCTGTGTGTCTGTCCCTTATGGTTTCTGTCAGGGTAAAGTGTAGATAACAGTGCTTTGGATGTCAGATCCAATCAAGACCTACAGCTGCCCCCTCCAGCATGCATCCAAATCTATATCATTGTGGCATTAACTTAACTTCACAGTTTGCAACCTGAATAGTCACTTTTTCACATTCGGTACAGCTTCAGACAAGTAAAAGACTTCTGGTGCACATTGTGGTGGATTACTCTAAAGCTTANTGTGTTTTTCCATAATACAACACAGTAGCTCTTCTGTACACAAATGTAAACTTAGTATGTTATAATTTTTTCTCCAAATTAAGAAAAAAAAAAAAAGTTCCTACTTGCAACATCAAGCATTTAGAC
>VZTM01038989.1:235-12756 GCA_013400555.1 Jacana jacana
AGCACTGTAGCTCCCTGTGAAACTTAGTGCAAGAACTGGGAAACCTAACTGATTGACCAGAATAGATGAAAGAGAAAGGCAAAGGAAGAAGAAAGAGAATGCTGGAAATAACATCAAGTGGTTTGTAGAAGCTTAGATGAGGCAGTTGCGGGGGGGTTTCCAGAATGTTAATTGGTCCTATTCACTAAACTTAATTGGCACAGGTAATAGAAATCAACAAAGAGCCAGTTTTCCTTCAAGTAGGTTACAAAGATTCTACCTCAGCAAAGAATAAGATCACATGAGAAGATCAGAAAGGATCCAAGACTGATGTGAAAGACATTCTTTTTCTTTTTCTTCTGTTTATTAATAGCAATCATAGCCATTCATCCTTATCTTTTCATTGAAATAAACTAAACATTTTTCATTTCCACCTCATTTGCTGGCAGGCATGGATTTGGTTAGTGAGAGGTGTGAGCAGGTTAACATTTTATATAGGAGTTGTCCATGGAACTGTGTATTTTCATTATCCTATGCAGGGGTTGAGGCAAATTCCCTCTCTTGTACTTATAGGCAGAAAAGTCTGGTACAAACTAAAGTGCTAACTCTAGTGAAAAGCTTTACAACCTCTGAAAGTGCTCATTTCTTGAGGAGACTCTTGTATCGAACATCTCCTAACATTGCCTTGGCATTTGGCATAGGTCAGCTTTAGCTCTCGGGCACTTTCATGGATTTCACTCCCAGCAAACCTTTCCCTTGCAATGCAACTGCTGAAATGAGCATGATGACTGACACATAACAACTCCTTCTTTGTTCTTTTGTTCTGTTTTGAGGGTGGGGGCAGGACTTTAACACACTTATATGTAAATATCCTCTTCCTCATACTGTAAATGTATATCACCATTCATATTTCTGACAGACAGGATGTGTGTACCACCAGTACCAGTATGTCTCTTAAAGGCCTTACATTACAAACCTAAGAACTTCTGGCACAAATTATTCACATAAATGACTATATGACAGAAATGTGTCTGCTATATACTCCATATATTGGTAAGCTAAGGAGAAGATAATCTTTCCTTTGAATGACAAAATGTAGAATTACACATTTAACTCAGAAATATGTGCTGTGAAAATCAGTTTCATCATATATGGATAATTGCTTTAAATTTGAAACTAGTTAGCACTTTTGATAATAAATAAGGCTTCCAAATGTCTAAGTACTACACTGTTTTGTATAAATAATATGAATGACAAAAAATGCCATTACATACACTAAACATACACTGCAATGAGAGAGTGATAACTTATTATAATGTGCTTTTTTAGCGGAAACCAAACTCCTGTTTTCAGTGGAATCTTATTTCCATATAGCTTTCATTCAACTTACAGATACATAAGGATGTTTATAACCCTGAAACTTGTAGCCACCCAAAAATGTTTAAAAAAATTTGACAAAAAAAAAAAAATAATTATTGAGCTTCTGACATATCAAAAACTACATGAACCTCTTGTCATACACTTTTGTAGGTTACATGAAAATTTCTCCTTTCTTTTTCTCTCCAAAAAATATCTCCATTGTATTTTTATCTGCTCATAAAACATTCACTAAAGCAAACAGAATGTTCAGGTAGTAATACTCTTTTTTATGTTTCCTCTGCTTTGTAAAGGAGCTTTTTTATTTTGATTTATGTTTCATTGCCCCCTGCTGTTTGATAAAGTACTTTTTTCATTATTTTTTTTTTCCTTTTTTTGAAAGCCAAGATCTCATTCTATTTCTTTATTAGCGCAAAAGGAGTTGGGCTTAAAATCATCTTCTCTTGTTATGTTCTCAGATTCAATATGGGTTTTTTTCACCCTAAAGACTGAAGTGTTCAAATAATGCAGTCAATGCAATTAAACTATTATAGCAACACTATAAAATGAAAAAGAAAAAGAAAAAGAAAGCTTTCAAGTGCCATTTCCTGTCTTACAGACAATACTGAGAAAATCTAATAATATTTTCATATGCACTATCTCTTCTATCTTTAGTTACTGTCTTGGGATACAGAATGTTTCATAGGCCATATGAAAAGAAAGCTTTGCTTACCTATGCAGCTCTATTAGCCCCTCTTCCTTGAAGAGGTTTTTCAGGTGCTTGATGGAACTGTTCACTTAGATCTGCTCATCACCTGCCTCTTTTGCATTTTTCAAACATTCACCTGAGAATGCTGAAGAAGTTAGTGGTGTTCATTTTTCCTTCTAGAAGTTTTGCAAAAATTTTTGCCCAAGCTATAGCCTGTTTACACAGAGAAGAATGCCTGCAAGACTTTCTCAGTGATATCATAATGTTACAAACCAGGATATGGCAGATATTGGCTATGTCCACCAGCAGCAGAAAATCTGTACACCCTATTTTTTTTCCATTTTTTAATGAGTTTCTCTCATGTTAAGGAAGGTTCTATTCTACCCGAATGAGATTTATTTATTTATTTTGAATGAATAAGGTAAGTAATAATGGCCAAACTTGGTGCAAAAATTTCCACTTGTCACAAAAATCACATCACTGTCATCAGAACTACAGGTCTATGCTGAAATTTGTGGGATTACTTTAAAAACCAGTTTTCAAAATGATACTTGGTCTTATTTGTCTTGCGTTTTTCTGTACTTCAGCTTTTCTCTGTGACAATGTCTAGCAGCTTAGAAGAAACAATGTTATTATAATTTTTAATCCAAATCCACAGACATTTTCTAATACTATAGGAACCCATGCAGAAGAGCAGAGTCATTTGTACCAATGCCACCGCCCCTAACTGGTAGATCTACCTTCATGAAGAGTAGCCTGAAGATTCATGCTAATATCTTTTGTCTTGGCTGATGACCTCGCCTGAATTAACAAACCTGGTATCTGGCTGTATCAGACTGAGATAGTGTGCCTTAACTGTCTTTCATTAAGATGTCATTTCACTCCACGTTTGTCAGAGGTGAACTACGAACACAACCAATTAATTAGCTTGGATGATTTGGATGACTTGATCATTTGCCTGAGCCCTGAGGCTGCTGAGTAAATACCTACAGTTTGTAATGCGGTACAGAGCTGATATACCCCAGCCAGATCAAATGCTATGTAGACAAGTTACAGCAGTATAGATGTATGGTTCTTTACCAGCTAATTTAGAGCATTCCCTGCTTACAGAAAGAAGCAGAACCAGACAGAGCCACAAATGAATTTTTCTGCTTCTCAGCTAAAAAGAACCACAAGTGCTTTTTTTTTTTTGCATCTGCAAAGATCACAGAAGAGTGAGGAACTAAGTTGATTGCACAAAGAATTACTTCAAAATTACCAAATGGCAGGCAGGTGTACTTCATACAGTAGCTTTTGTGGATTTTAGTAAGGCTTTTGATACCATCCCTCGCAGCATCCTTCTGGACAAGCTGTCCAGCTGTGAGATGAGCAGGTACATAGTCTGCTGAGCGAATAACTGGGTGAACGTCAGGGTTCAAAGTGTTATACTAAATGGTGTTACCCTGGCTGGTGTTCAGCAATCAATGGTTTTCCTCAGGATGCAATTCTATGTCCAGTTCTGTTCAATATTTTTATCAATGATCTGGAGGCAAGAGTTGAATTCATCATTAGCAAGATTGCTGGTGATACTAAACTGGGAGGTGCTGTTGACTGTCTTGAGGGAGAGGAGATCTTGCAGAGGGATCTAGATAGATCGGAGCATTTTACAATCATTAATGACATGAAATTTAACAAGTCCAAATACTTTATCCTGCAACTGGGACAGACTAATGCCAGGCGTAAGTTACAAATTGGGAGAGGAGTGGTTGGAGAGCAGCCCTGCAGAAAGGAATCTGGAGGTGCTGTTTGACAGCAGACTCAGCGTGAATCAGGAGTGTGTCCTGGCAACCAAGAGGACAAACTGCATCCTGGGGGGTGTCACACACAGCATGACCAGCCCACCAGTCAAAAGAAGTGTTTATCCAGCTGTATTTCATGTTGGTGTCACCAACACACCAACAAAGTGTCACCTTAAGTACTGCAAGCTGTTCTGGGCCCCACAACTGAAAGAAGGAGTTCATGTCCTTGAATGCATCCAGAGAAAGGCAAGAGAACTGGTGGAAAGGCTGAAGGCATGTCCTAGGAGGACCATCTGAGAACTTTGGGCTTGTCTAATTTGAAGAAAAGGAGACTAAGGGGTGACCTCGTTGTTCTCTACAGCTTCCTGAGGAGGGGACGTAAAGAGGAAGATGCTGATCAATTCTCCCTGGTATCATGTTCCAGGACATGTGCGAGTGGTTCAAAGCTGCATCAGAGGAGTTTTAGACTGGACATTAGGAAGTGTTTCTTTACCAAGAGAATGGCCAAAGAGTGGAACAAGTTTCCTAGAGAGGTGACTGACGCGTCACTGTTTAAGAAGCATTTGGACAATGACTTTAATAACACACTTTTTTGGTCAGCCTTAAAATGGTTGTGTATTTGGTCCAGATGATCGTTGTAGGTCCCTTCAAGCTGAACTATTATTCTATTCTATTCTATTCTATTCTATTCTATTCTATTCTATTCTATTCTATTCTATTCTATTCTATTGTGTTCCATTCCATTCCATCCCACTCAAATTAGTTGTCACTCACAAGGCTAGCACCTATGCCTAGTCTGCAAGAAATGAAATAGGAGCTCAAGGAACGCAACAGTACATAACTTCTTGAACAATAGCTTTTTGAAGGAGAATGGGAGGGTAAAATAGGTTTGAAGAAGAAAAATTATTATTTGCTCTGTTGGAAGACTGCAGGAACATGCTTTTCGTAGAGGAATGTATGAGGAAAATAAACTTTGGAGAAAAAGGAAAGACACAGTGGAAATTTGGGAAGGAAAGGAAAAAGACAAATGTGTGCAGAACAGAAGCATGCAGTCTATGTCTTAGGGGTTCAGAAATAGATTGTAACCTAAGGTCTAAAGCTGGAACCCTTGATAATATTGCTATTCTAAAAATATGAGTCTGTACCCTGTTCCTCCTACACCACAATAATCCACACATCCATATCTACATATTTCAGCTTTGTTTAGAAACATACCCCACTGGATCCAAACATTAGATCTGTAGAATGAGAAAATACGTATTACCTTTCCCAGAAATTCCCCCCAAAATTTTTCATCTAGTCTAGTGCTACTTTGGTTTTTCTGCAGCTGAACATAATGTGTTGTTTTTTCTAATGTTTGTTTAAAATATCTTGATATTATTACCAACTAAGAGTTTGTTTGCAATCTTGTCAAAAGCTGGAGATTGCTGCTTGCAAAGCTCAAAAGGACAAATTATCTTTGTTATTTATATAGAAAGCTTTAGCATGTTATTACAAATCAATGGTGTTACTGTTTTCCCCTTAACATCCTGGCTTCAGCATTTACTGTTTTGATATATCTTGACTCTTATTTTAGAGTTCTGGAATTAATGTAAGCAAGTATTTAGTGGCATAACTATCGGCACTAAAGGCTTGCATAAAGGCTTCTTTTTGTCTTATTCGTAACTTAAAAATGAGCATCATGCTACAGAGTCTACAACAGACCCTAAGTGTGCATTTCCACATTTGGGGTGATTTCTTGTTCAGTTCTGTTCCTCAGTCAATCTATGACACATTGCTCTAATTTTCCACACTGAACATTGCATTTTTTTTTTGCAGGAAACTTGCGTGGTTTAACCCCAGCCAACGACTCAGTACCCAAAGCCACTCCCTCATTTCTCCACTATAACAGGGGGAAAGTATCAAGGAGTGAAAGTGAAGGAGCTCATGGGTTGAGATAAAGAGAGTTTAATAGGTAAAGCAGAAGCCACACAGCAAGCAAAGTGAAACAAAGAATTAATTCACTACTTCCTACTGGCAGGCATGCATTCAGCCGTCTCCAGGACTGCAGGGCTCCATCACATGTAGCAGTTACGTGGGAAGACACCATAACTCTGAACATCCTGCCTTTTCTTCTTTTTCCTCTGCTTTAGGTGTTGAGCAGGATGTCATATAGTCTAGAATATCCCCTTTAGTCAGTTGGCGTCGGGTGTCACAGCTGTGTCTCCTCCCAACTTTTTGTGCGCGCTCAGCCTACTTTCTGGTGGGGTGGTGTGAGGAGCAGAAAATACCTAGACTTTGTGTAGAAGTGTCAGAGATGGGTGTCTTCAGCTATTGCACAGAAATTAAATATTAGGTCAAACATGTGCTAAGTCTGAGTCTAAACTATGTGGAGACTCGGTGTCAGCTCTGGGTGGCTTACAATACTGTGTAGAGTACTGGTTAGCTTTGAAGATATAAAGAATTCTAAACCACAGCCTTTTTTTGATGGCAGTTGCAAATTTTCCTATTCTCTAACAAAGCCAGTTGAATCAAGCAGAAAATCTTCCTCGTTTCTATAGAAATGGAAGAAGTAATCGGTATAACTGTGCCTGTATAGGTTTCTTTTCTTTCAGCCGCATCCTGCTCTTTTGCAAAACACATGAGGTCTGGTAATCTTCTCTGACAATGCCAATTGTTCCAGTTTATTGGGTTGCTCGGAGAAGCAATAACAAAAGCTGTTTCTAGAATGTAATTTGGCAGAATATTTAATTATCAAAATAATTGTGCAAGAATGCTCATTATGTACTTATGAGACAGAAGGCCATATCTGGAATGTTTCTCAGCTTACATAACCTATTCTTCCCAAAGTAGAAAGTGCACACAAACATTTGCATTATAGAAATATGTCAAAAAAGCTCAATGGCATATAATAACAACATAGCAGTCTAGACACAGTGTATCTTTTATTGCAGGTTGCACTTTAAAAAAACAATAAAAATCTCCTATTATTGGTAATAGAAAAGCCATCCTTTTCATTAAGGCAAACAAAAAAGTCATACTAGAACAGCTCACCACAGTACTAGGTTTGACATGCCAGGTTAAGAACACACTTGAGGCAAATCAGAACTGGTCTGTGTTAATATCTGTCAATTTAGATCTTTACTTGAAAAGCAAATTCTAATATAATTTACATATAATTTTATATAATTAGAAATGTGTCACTGCAAAGCAGTTTTCCGAATTAATGTTCACAAGACCAGCTGAATATGGCAGTTAGAATATATCTAAGTGTATATCTTGAGAAGTTACTCTAATTTCTTTAAAGTGATCATACTCACCAATCTGGATATGCTGATTAGACAAACAGCAAATTTTAGTTATTATTGTTTTCCAAAAATTCTCACCTAGTTCCCAACCCTACTGTCTTCAATTCTAAGTAAACTCCAAACAAATGCTAAGAAATAATTTTTGTTTCTAAAGGTCATAACATAATCAACAATATGGAGGTGGGGGGGGGAGAACCAGAGAAAAAGCATTGTTATTCAGAGGTTTTTTCTCTCACATATTCTCACTCCTCTCTCCCACTTGCTGCTGTACAATATTTTTACATCTTTTATAAATACTTTGTCACTGAAGTGTTACCAACAGTGTTGATGGGCTCAGCTTTGGCCAGTGGTTGGTTTGTTTTGGAGCTGGTTGGAACTGGCTCTCTCTGATAAGGGGGAAACTTCTGGTGTCTTCTCATGCAAGCCACCCCTGCAGCCTCCCTGCCTGATACCAAAATCTTGCCCTACGTAAACTGAATGAGCAAGCAAACACCTCTCCATCTTTCAGTCACTGCCCTTTCCCAAGGAATGGGAAGACCAAAGTTGAAGGAAAGCAAAAATATTCATGCATCAAGATAATTATTGTTAAACAAGAAGAGTAAATCCATTGCCTAGAAGACAGAGGTTCAGCGCGTGTAACAATTGATAGGGAAGACAGATGTGGTAACCGTGAACATCCCTCCTTGCTCTTCTTTACTCAATGCTTTTACTGCTGAGCATGACATCATATCCTATGAGAAATCCCTTGTGTCAGTTGGGGTCGGCTGTCCCAGCTGTGTCCTGCCCCAGCTTCCAGCCCACTCCCAGCCTGCTTGCCTGGGGAGGGGGAAAGAGAGAGAAAACTGAGGCACTGTGCAAGTCACATTTGGCAGTAGCCAAACCACTGGCCTGTTATCAACACTGTATTAGCCACAAATGCAAAGCACAGTGTTGTAGGGGCTGCTATAAAGGCTTTATAACTTCATCCCATCTAGATGCAGTACAGTAAACAACAAGACACATGACCAGAAGAGCTATGATATTCTGCACACCCAGACATTTTGTTCCATCCAAATAAAATCACCCTGGGAGTGCTATCAAAAAATGAAATTTGTCCCATCCTTGGAAGTGTTCAAGGCCAGGCTGGATGGGGCTTGGAGCAACCTGATCTGGTGGGAGGTGTCCCTGCCTAGGGCAGGGGTTTGGAATTGGATGATCTTGAAGGTCCCTTCCAACCCAAACCATTCTATGATAATGGCCATAAATTCTATGATTCTATGAAATAAGCGATGAGGCAGTAAATATTCTTGTATTTCAAATCATAGTGGCAATCAATGTGAGATATTTTAAAATCTGTTAAAAACAAACAAGGTTATTCTTCAATGGTTTGCTTTAATAAGAAGATATATTTAATTCTATGAACTCCTGGCAATAATAAGTAACTTAATTAAAACCAAAACAAAACCAAAATAATCACTGATTATTTTATCATTATTATTTATATTATTATGATTTATCTTATGATTATAATTTATGTTATGGCAGTTTATTTTGCAATATCTGTCTTTTGCAAAATATTGGTAGCAAATACTAGACAGTATTACTGGCTTTCTGACAATGATGATAGAGTGATTTTTTTTTTTTTAAATGCTAGCGAATGTCATGATTCACATTTTTCCTAAGTTGAAATTCACTAGACATTTTAGGATATAGTAAAAACTTTGTACTCCCAAATTAAGTCCTCATGTGCTATAAGCCAAAAAGACAGAGATTTCAATAATAAAGAAGGCACCGAGCCACACCAAAGAACTCAAGAAGGGAAGAATATAATACTTAAATGTTTATTTTAAATTAAGAAAAGAACCAAAAAAAAAAAAATCTCTTCCATATGTCTTAGTATTTTTTTATAAGTGCTTGGACTATAGCAGAAAGATAGTTAAATAGAAAAAACACTCACGTGAAATGTATATTTGTAGAGATTTTTTAGAAAAGAAAGTGATAGTGTAAGTTTCTTACATTTAAAATAAAACTATGGATGAGCATCAAGGAAACTGAAGAAAGAGAATTACTAGGTTCATGAGAAGGTGAGATGGAGTGAGGGAGACAACGATGCTGACATTGACCCAAAAAATGAGGCTGAAGCAAATAATCAGATAAATATCATCTGTAAGTAATTATTATTGCCCAGAGAAGCTGTGGCTGCCCCATCCCTGCAGGGGCTCAAGGCCAGGCTGGATGGGGCTTTAAGCAACCTGGTCTGGTGGGAGTGGCATTCTCATGGCAGGGGGGGTTGGAACTGGACGATCTTTAAGGTCCTTTCCAACTCTAACCATTCTATGGCTCTATGATTATGACCAATGGTCGTGATTGGAAAAAAGCTATTAAAAACAGAGTAACCCACCACTGTATGTTTCCAGCCTGAGGGTTCATATGTTTTACAATTTTATAATGTTATGCTAATCAAGATTTACATAGAGCAAATCTTGGGAAAAATTTATGGAATACATATTTATGTTATAAGAAACAAATAATCAAAGTTAAGCAATGGGAAAATCAGGATTAAATGAAAAGAGGTGTTGAGCGATCACTTCAGATCTGCACTTAGGTTTAAATCAAGGATTCTGAGTTTTAAATAGTATTATCAATTCATGAGCTTTTCCTCAAGCAGAGAACATGCAGTGTGGGGTTATGCTTGTGTACTTATGTTTGAATGTGTGTTCCTCTTTATCAGAGAAAAAGAAGAAACTTCTTATAGCACTGAAGAATCCACATGGAAATATCAAAATTAAAGGAAACTTGCCTTTCCTTGCCCTTTTAAGATTTTCAGTTATAGACTGAGGGCCATTGGGTGATTTCCATTTGCTTGCTCTGATCTCTAGTTGTTTTACTGAAGTTTACACTTGCTGTAAGTGCTTCTCTTTGAGTAATTTAGAATATATGGGAACATTAACATTGAATTTGCATATAACTATTAAGGAGGAATAAAAATGTTAACATCTTCGGAAGGCTGTGTATGAACACCGTGTGAGCAATCCCAAGTACTGAGTCAAACTCTGTTAAATATATATGTGCAAACATTGGCAATCTGGTAGTGCCAAAACGGTAATTTTGTAAATGTTAGGTGTTAAAGGAAATAAAGCTAAAGGATTCTCTCTAAACTTGTTTTGTTATGATAACTCAAGTCTTCAGTCAATTTGCTTGACCTTACCTTTGTTGGTGCAAACAGTAGCAGAAGTAAATTTCCCAAATATAAGGTTAGTAATAAAAATCCAAGACACAATGAGGACAGCATGAACAAAATTCTTAGCTTTTCCCCTTTTTTTGTGCTTTGTTTTGCCTTTTTTGTTGTTGTTGTTGTTGTTTTTATCATTTTTTCAATCATGTATATACTCATCCTTTTGACATTTCTTCTAGCAAATTTATTTTAGCACATTTTCAGGAGCACAGTTTCTTTTGCTGGACCTTATAAACTTTGAGAGGCTTCTTACTCAGTAAGACCTATACGTTTAGTAAAACTTCATGTAAAAATGAAATCTGAATAGAATTCTGTCTACCTTTCAAATTAATTTTAATTAGCAATAAATTAATGAGACCAATATGGGATATGACAGCTTGAGAAACTAAAGAGTTATAGCTAAAAGAATTAAAGCAATGATGGGGTTTTTAGCAACTGCTCTAATGGGAGGTGTCCCTGCCCAGGGCAGGGAGGTTGGAACTTGATGATCTTCAAGGTCCCTTCTGACTCTAACCATTCTATAAATCTATAATTCTGTGAAGTGAGGGAAACTATTTTTAATAGCAAGAAACAAATACTTTATGTCGAGCTGACTTGCTCACTGTCTACAAGAACCCAAAAGAACCAAATATTGCTAACAGCAGAGTGGCCTACAGCCTAGAAGAACAGAACATGACAACCCAGCTGCGACAAGTGTCCTGGTTTGATGCAGATTTCAGTAACAACCACTCAATAAGACCAAATATTCTAATCACTGAAACAGCTTATGTGGGAAGCAGTAGGATATATAATATTTGAAGGTTTTAGATCAGGATAGCTGATACTATTAGAAGTGCTTGATGAAAAAAAATTACTAGACATGGGTCAACAATCTGCATTATTCAGTCGGTATTATTCGTCGACCATAACAGATCTTTTTTAGCCTTGGAAATTCTAACTGTATGAAAATTTGAATTATCCAGGCACTTTAGTGGACTTTGCTTACAAAATTTCAGTTCACTAAACAAAGATTTTAATTTTTCGCAGTTTTCAAGAAATAGGGAGGAAAAAATCCTAGATTATTCCAATGCAATCGTTAACAGAAACTTTGGGAAAACCATCTGAGGAGAATTAGAGGATGTAGGGTTAAAAGTAAAAATAATAAGGAGGGAAGAAGTAGACAGGCTGTATTCCAGGGTAGAGAAACTTAAACTTTGTTTCCCCTCACTGTTGAAGAAAAAAAGCTAGAAAATGTAGTTCTGTAATGGTTTCAGATCTTGGAGTGGTGGAGGAACACAGTAGGTCCTCTGGAATCAGAGGCATGCATTTGAGTTTGAAGGAAATATATAGGTGAAACACCCTACCTCTATTCAGCCCAGTATTGTTTCATTGGGATCAGGCTGCTTTTTGGACTGGTGCTGGCTCAGAGTACAGCTGGCTTGGCTGCATAACAATCTATATACCTTTGCTGTATTGCTTAGCTAGAGTGTGCTTAAGATAAAACTGGTACTGATTTCCCTGACATGATTCTGTGGTGGCCTTTGGTGTGAGAACTAGGAAAAAAAATTGACCTGTTACAACTGTGGAACTTCAGAGTCCAAAGGAATTAGTTGTTGCAAGACCACTCTAAAACCCGCAACCAAGCGGTGCTCTGGAAATGTCAAGTGGTACTTTTATTTTCGTATGGAAATGCTGAGACTAATTAACAATACTTAAACCACTTAATACAAATGTCTGTTGTGGTTAAAGAAAACTAATGTAATTGCTCAACCATCTTTAAACCTGTGTCTTCAGCTATGTTGACCCAGCGATGACCTACTGTAAAGCATTTAAACTACTAATTCCAGTTAATTTAAAATAAAGAAAGAAATAAAATGAGAGCATCTGACTCCTTAATGTTATATAACAATATAGAGAACCCTTATAATTTATTCATGGCTTAAACGCACAATATGCTTTCCCTTATGCCAAGTGTTGAAAAAAAGCCTGCAGAAAAATAGTAAATAAAGAATATAAAACCATTTTATTGCAGTCTTTAATATTTTTTTTAAACAGATTCATTTGGTCCCAGCTTCTTCAGGATGAAGTTTCAAGGGAGAAAGGAAAATCAAGAGATATTTTTTCATTGCACACTGCCGTAGTTTTTAGAGATTTATTATCTTAATACATTAGTATATATAATATATATTTTATATATATAGTATATATATTATTTTATA
>VZTM01038989.1:12827-34501 GCA_013400555.1 Jacana jacana
TGCTCCTCTCTGTTGCAATGCCATTGGCCGTACGTTATAGACTTTCACTGCCATTATCCTGACACTTAAGAGGTCAAATGGATTTTAAAGCCAATTAGGAGCCTCGTGTCCGACTTCTTAGCAGACATGGAAGCTTTTACGCTCCTTCCAAAAAAAATAGCTTAAAGAAATTTGTTCTCAGAACCAAATGTTATGAACTTTATAAGTAATATTCTTTTAAGTCTCAAAACATATTAATTTTTGAATTGTCTGTAGGCTATGGATTACAAGATACTCCTTGGGAATAAGGAAACAACAACTTATAATATAAATACTGTTATTATTATTATTTTTTTAATATGAAATCTAAACTTCTGTTAAATACAGTGTGATAATCTACAGTGGGATGGGGGTGGGGAGCAGAATGCTTCTCCACCTTTGCTATTGAAGTGAACAACCATGTGAAATCCGAAGTTTTTCTTAAAAGGCTGGACCACCACTTATGCGGTGCTTTTTCTGAAGTCAACTCTGTGACTTTTTGATTGCATAGTTTTAACACCTCTTCCTTTCCTTCCTGTGAGGAATTTGTAGATTTGTAGGATCCCAAGCTACTTCCAGCTCACACTGGTTACATTATTTTAGCATGGACTAAAATATAGTTTGCACTTAAGTCCAAGTCTTTTGCTCATTCATGCTGTGTGAATATAGAATAATTTTCAAAAATTTAGAGTGTCTCAGAGTGGCATCCCCAAAGATTCTGCACCCAAAATTTTCTGAAAGGACTAAAAAATTAAGGAAAGGTCATCTATCTTGTGCCAATCCACATCTAATCAGAGATCTCATCCAAACTTTGTAGGAAATTCTATCAGTGTTAAACAAGTGGATTATCTGGACGTTTTTCTAGAGGTTTCTTATGTGGATGCATATGCCAAGGGTGAGGAATGAAAGACTGGAGGCCACTTTCTCATTAAGTCACTATCTTAAACTTATGGAGTTTTATGCAATATTATTTCCTTTGTTGTTAACTGCTCAGATTATTATCCAGTGGTTTACCCTCTATATGCAGAAGACACATGTGAAACTGATTTTATGGGGTGTGCACAAAAAACCTAGGGATTTCCTCTGCACGTTGCAGTTATGGAGAAGACAAAAGCTAAAGTTTGTAAACACTGCAGTCTTCAAGGTGTATAGGTATAGAACTGTTGAATTATTACTGGATAGCTTTGGACATCTGATTTAAAACCCTTCAAACTAAACAGAAAGTGACCATGATATATAGTTGTTTGGACTTGAGCGAGGAAAGCGATTTGGAATAGGGCACTGATCATAAAATTGCCATCTAGTTCTTAGCTGCCTGCCACTTTGATAGTTTAATTATAAATCCATCACTAAAATTTTTCTGGAATGCGGGTTGTTGTAGAAGCAAATTCTGACTTCAAGCAATTCAAGCTGAAGCTCTATGGGTTATGAGGGAGAACAGACTGAATTCTTATAATGCACCAAAGATCCTTTACTTTTCCCAAATTTGAAATTTGGATCTCTATCTCATATTCAAGGCTATTTGGAATGGTATCCAGCTTAAGAAAAATAATTACGCTATAGAGCAGACTGCTTTCTAAAATGCAAGTTAAGCAATTTTTTCTATTGTTTTTAACATCCACATTTCCTCAGACTTCCTTGAATATTGATATGTTTCATGGGACTTCAAATGTAAGGGTGTAGACCTGATGTTCAGGCATCACTTCAGCAAGAATTCTTGAGATTCCATTTTCCTACTATCAGTTATTTAGAATCAAGTATTTTATATTTTTGCACAGCTAGGTGTCAGGCTGTTTATAACCCTTTCAAAGGGATCTCAGCTTCTTACAGATTTGTCTAATCATGTGTTGCTCATACAGTCCTTTAAGAGAATCATTTTTTCTCAAGTTAATAAAGTTAAACTAGAATGTTGAACTGGTGCTAACTAATACAGCAAAAACAGCGCATCATAACCTGGATTGGGTTCAAATCTGGGGGGTTTGTAAGTGTTGTGTTATAAGAGCTGGGTCACTGGAGAGGAAAGGCTTGGATGACATCGGCTGTGCAGTAGATGTGGACAGTGCTTTTAATACTTTGCCTTAAAAGTGATTGTAAATCTAGACAAGGTAACTCAACCAAAACAAGTGCTGGAGAAGTACTTAGTGCAATAAGAATATATTTGCAGCACTTTACATTCCTCTGTCTATAAAATATCAGACATATTTATCTTTATATGTATATAATTATACATATATATATTTATACACACACACGCACATATTTAATATTCATTTCAATTTATTTGCTGAAGGAAGATTTCCACAAAGCAATCTGTTAAGGGTCTGCTAATAGGCAGCTCTGATGCTGTCAGTTAGACAGCTAATAGACAGTTTTTCTGCCTGGTCTCCTTTCTACCAGTCATGTTTTCTATGTGTTTGGGAAGCGTTGTAATTGCCAGGATTCAGTTGATGGAGAACCTTGACCCAAGGTTTTCATCAAAACCACTCAGTTTTCCCAAGTGCTTTCAAGGCTACAGCTCCAAGTCTTCTAGCATGCTTTGTGCTTATTGGGTTGAACAGATGAGCAGATATCTGCGCATTTTACATAGTCTTAGATCCATCCCAGCCTGGGACTTCTTCAGCCATTGTATTTTTTTGAGGAACTGAGAAACCAGTTCCAAATGTCTGAACTGCTTGTGGCCCAGTACCATGTTTTCAGAAACAATCAACAGAAGTTATCTAAGACAGAAGTTATCTTAACAGAACAAATTGAGTGATGTTTTCCCATTATCCTTTCCTGGTTTCTAACAATTTCTGGCTCATGTTTTTGGATGAGCTCTAGCATTAACTTTTTTTTTCAGAGGAATATAGTGTATTTAATATTAGAGGTTAATATCTAACATTTTGAGTTTCATAGCAAAATGAACTATAAATTTCATCCCAGGAAAGCAGGCATTCCCAGGACAAATAATGCTCCTGTCAGTGCTCGTGCATGTGATCCTTTATTGTGTTAGGTTCTTGTTATGCCTTAAAACTAGCAGAAAGGATAAAAATGTTCACTGTGTCTGTTTCATCTATGATGAAAAACAGAAGCAAAAGCTAAATGATGACAAATTAATTTGCAATGCTTTCTGTGTCTCTATGCAGTATTCTTAGTACAGATCTAACCTTTCATCATGGTAATACTTTGGATAACAACAACATTTTCTATAAAAATAAAAACCTAGCTGCCCGCTTTTAAATAAATGCTGTTGGAATATGATAATTAGTGAAAAAAATATTATTGTCAATTTGTAATACTTTAAAATGAAACGATTACTATATTTCCCACCAGGAAATACAAAGGAATGACTAAAGAATGGCCAAACAAAAGAAAGACTAAAAGACTTCAATTGTCTCTTTTTTAACCTCCCCCTTTCCTTCACAGAGGAAAAACTCTATTGATCATTGACATTCTTCTCTCAAGAGATGCTTGAAATGACTATTTCCTTGATAGCACTTGTCCTAATTTGGTGTTTAATTAAGAGCCACATATCTATTTTTTATTTGCTCTCCTTTACAGTATTTTTTGGTGGCCAGGGCTCAGGATATTAAAGTTCTTTCTATCTTAGAAATATAATAAAAATGAACAATGAAGCTTTAAAAAGCCAAAACAAACCAAAACAAACCCCACAACACTTGACTTCAGAGAAACAAACCTGGCAAAATAGGAGTAGAAATCTCTGCAAACAGCAAAACTTCAAACTAAATGAAGCTGGTTAAATTGATATATTCCATGATACTGTGTTCTTGATGCTGCCTTAACAGGAACTACAAACTAACACTTCCATTGGAAAGTTGGCTTTTTAGAGCTTATTTCAGGTCAAATATTGGCACATGCTGCCTTGTCCTCTGCATTGTTTTAAGTGACAGTTTTTGTCACAGGCAAGGGGGTGGCTTCTGTGAGAAGACACCAGGAGCTGTCTCTGTAGCGTGAGGAACCAGTTCTGCTAAATGGATCCAGCACTGGCCAAAGCTGAGCCCATCAGCAATGCTGGTAGCACCTCAGTGATAACATATTTAAAAACAGACAAAAAAACCTGTGCGGCAGTAGCTGGGAGAGAGGAGTAAGAATATGTGAGAGAAACAACCCTGCAGACACCAAGGTCAGCGAATAAGGAGGGGGAGGAGATGCTCCAAGTGCTAGAGCACAGATTCACCTGAAGACCATGGTGAAGACCATGGTGACACAGGTTGTATCCCTGCAGCCCACAGAGGTCCAGAATGGAGCAGACAGACACACTGAAGCCCACAGAGGATAGCATGCTGGAGCAGATGGATGTGCCCCAAAGGAAGTTGTGAGTCCAAGGAGAGCCCTCAATGGAGTAGGCTCCTGGCAGGACCTATGACACTGTGGTGAAGCCATGTTGGAGCAGTCTGTTTCTGAATGTCTGAACCCTGTGGAAAGGACCCATAGTGGAGCATTTCTTAAAGACCTTCAGCACATGGGCAGGACCCACATTTGAGAAGTTCATGAAGGGCTGGCTCCCATGGGAGGGACCCCATGCTGGAGCAGGGGAAGAGCATGAGGAGGAAGGACTTTTTTATTGTGTAAGTTTTTATAGAACATAGTATAAATACCCATTCTTAGCATTGTTTCAGAGTCTCAGAATTTCATATGAAGAAGAGAAAATGATTGGGCTCCAAATGTGTTTTTTTCCCCTCTTCAAATAAAATATGAGCTACGGTTTTCTGAGTGGGGAACAATGTGTAAAGAAATATTTATATGCATTTCTAGATCACTGTACCCAACCTGACAAAAAAAAATAAAAATAGAATTCTAATTAAATTTATTCAAAAAACCTTCTTAAGGCTTGCACAGTTTTTAGCAAATCAGAATCAAGGTGTTTTATTTTTAGCTAACCCATGTTATCCATAAATCGGTCAGTAAATTTCACTTTCAGAATCGATCTGTGGTATAACAGGAGCTGCAATACTAGACAATTTCAAAATGTTAATAAGCACCTGCACAGTTTTAAACACTTTTTCATAACTCATCCCCAGAATTATGTTTGCACACAGAGATATGTGCATACATACCCTCTCACACCACACACTTCCTTGGGACATATGGGTTGCACCCCCCCCTTCTCCTGACCAGCACTCTTCTAGAGAAGATATAGTGGAATTTTAAAGTTGAGAAATACATGGCAAAAACTACAAGAAAGGCAGCTACATAAAGTAAGACCAAGTAGATGACTGAAAAGAGCTGTAGCAATACTAAAAGGAAAATGGTTTGTAGACTGTAAAAGGATCAGTAGCATTCTTGTACCATTACTCAGTACAAGAATTTTGTGCTGTCAGACCAGTGAGTGAGAGAGTCACATGTTGTTAATAGCCAAAAGTATATTGACACAGACCAGGCTGTATTACCATTATTTTCACTCAACAGAGGCCATAAGTAGTTTATGGGTTCAGAAATAGAGCTGAAAATTCTGGGAGTGCCTCAGTGTTTAATAGCTATAAGGACCTCAGTGAAGCTGAATCCCTAAAAACACTGACAGTGCAGATTATCCTGACTTCTGGCAATCCCTGCCTTCTTTCTTATTTCCTTTCTGCCCATTGTTAAAGATGGTCTGATGCTCATAGATGCTGCCTGAGGTGTAACAAGACACAAGGGGATGGAAATCTCCAAGATCTTCCTTTTTTCCCCTCCCTTGCTCTGTCAAGCTTCTTCACCTGCT
The DNA here is from genome assembly GCA_013400555.1 of Jacana jacana. NCBI lineage: Eukaryota > Metazoa > Chordata > Aves > Charadriiformes > Jacanidae > Jacana > Jacana jacana. The sequence goes on from VZTM01038989.1 coordinate 18,547, forward strand.
GCTATGAAAGGTAAGTTTGGACAGAAGAGATTATGCACTAGGTCTTATGACTTTGTGAGGTCATGTCAAAGTGCAGATGGCACCTGAAAAAAACAGCTCTGGAAAGTCAGAGGAGGGACTGGAAAATATCCTACTCCTTGTGCATGTGTGTCATGTCTCTCCTCCCTCCCAAAGAAGTGTGTGTCAGAGTACCCTGTGGAGAAATACAGTACCTACATGCTGCAAAGAAAACTATGACTTCGGGTCTATGGAGAATTTTTGAAGTAGTGTCCCCAGTGAGCCCAGCTTGGAGGAAAGCCTGACCTAAGTGAGCTTTGTCCCCTTGTCCTACTGCCAGCCATGCTTTCAATATTTATGTGGGTTGAACCAGAGGGCAAGTAAAGGCAGTATATGGAGTGAAAGCGTGCAGAAATGATTTCTGGAGGTGATTCTGCCTGGATATCATGCAGTCTGCCAGAGCGGCAAGTAGATTAGTGGAGGCAGTGGAAAGTGGATGTCTGAGAAGCATTTTGGAGGCTTGCAGGATTTGATAAAAGGACTTCAGCTAAGACAGGACTTCAGAGTTCAAGATTCTCTTCTTGGAACAGATGGCTTATAATGGGAGATTGTGCTATGTCTGAGAGACCCGTGGGATCCATTCTGCATCACTAACGATGCAATGGGTTTTCCTGTCTTGCTGGCATATATTGATCATGCCTTTCAGCACACTAAGAGAAAAACCTGGTTCTTGCATGCAGAAAAATTGTTCACATACTTGTAAGTAAAAAATAGAAAGAGAAGTACTGCAATAGAAATTCTGGGGGCAATTGGAGCATCTCTTCAGGTAAGGATGGGCCATAATGAACTACAGGGTCAGGGGTGGTGTTCCATGCAACCGGGGTCCTGCAAGTTCCTTGGCTGCTGCTGAGCAAGTTAACAGAGTTGCATATACTTGTGATGGTGGTAGAAGCAGTGATTTTTTTGGAGTAGCCTCTTTCTGGAGTGGAGTGAGAGCCAAAGTGAGAGAAAGGCCATTAAGACAACTATGGAATCTGTTTCTTCACACTGTTCAGTAGGAAGCAGACAGAGCCATAATGTCTTTTTCTTATTGGGGATGAAGATTGTCCATATGGACAGAGCAAATCTTATAGCCGTTGATTACCACTATCAAGCCCAGTGATCAACAAGAGTGTATGGCTGGGTTCATCCCAATTATCTCCAGTAGCAGCCAAGAATCTGTTGCTGTTGAAAGCCAATGTCTTATCTGGGCATAATTCAGTGGATTTTACTTCAGGCTAGTTTGAGTAGCTCAATACCTGTGCTCATTAGATGTGCTACTGGAGCACATCTATCAGTTTAGTTGCATCTGCAAAGTATCTAGTTTGTTTATTCTAAAACTGAAAGCCAAACCCAGCAAGCAGGAAAGATAAGAAAACTTGCTTAGAAAAACACACTTCTCATCTGAATTCAGAAAACTTCTAGAGGTACACATTGACTATGAGGGTGAATCTAAGCTCATAGGTTGTTTTCCAATATGTTCTGTCTCATCTTTCTGCGATATGAAGTAAGATGGTGTTTGCCTTTCTAAGCATACCGTGGATTAGCCTGTGAGATGATATCAAAACTCAACACACCCTTGGAAACATCACAGGGATTATACGATAGTTCAGCTTCCAGCTTTGCCTGGGCAATTTTACAAGGCTTGAGTTTACTGCTAAAAACTGAGCACCGTCCACGTGGTATGTAAACTTTACAATGTCAATGACATTGTCCTGCTTTTCTCATGTTATATTTGCCACATGTTCTGTGGTCAGTCAGATTTCTTTGATTATGAGGAGATCTCATTGAAGAGATTAATCTTCACAGCTGTAAAATGGCAACTACAGAAGTAGAAACTCCTAGCATTGCATAATCATATCTCACTTTGGGAGAAGACATTAAAGCTTTCTCTGCTTGATAACACAGAAGGCCATTTTAGACTACTGATCCAATTTTATCTGCATGAGATTTTTCACGTAGTCACTTTTTTTTGGTTTTGAAGTCGTGTACTTTCTTCTTTTCTCCTCCTAAAAGAAGTTTTCAAACAGACTGAGGCTCTTTTCACTGATTTTGTTTTATTTTCCAACTCCTTCCTTAAAATTTCACATGAAATTAAAAATACAGAAACTTGAAAGTTGAACTGATGCACTGAGATAATTCCACACAGTAAAAATCTCACTTTTTAACCCTTATCTTCCTGCATTTTAAACAGCCTTGTATTCTATAAGCTCTATTGAATAGCTGTGCTAGTACTAAGCAAAATTAATACATTTTTGCACAGCACCGAGCAGTCTGAAGCCCATGACTTCACTGTAATAATAACAGCCAATAAATATAACTCAGTATCCTTGCATGCTGATCAGGAACGATTGAAGGAGTTGGGACTGTTTAGTTTGAGGAAGAAGAGGCTGAGGGGAGACCTCATCACTCTCTACAACTGCTTGAAAGGACACTGTAGAGAGGTTGGTGCTGGTCTCTTCTCACAGGGAATTAACCATAGAACAAAAGAGAATGCCTTCAAGATGCAGCAGGGTAGGTTTAGACTTGATATTAGGAAAAAATTCTTCNATTCTTTGAATAGAAGACCCTGTTTATTGAGGATCAGAACGTTAAAATCTATCAAAATACACAGGGACAATTTTTTAATCATGCCTCCATATAAATGTTTCAGTGTTCTTACCCTAAAGTTCTGTATAGAAAGTTTTTACTCTGCTTCTCCTGTCCCATGAGAACATTTTTTTCTTATTTCAATTGCATGTGAATGGAGAGATATACATATTGTTCATATTGTTAGTTTGTCCCTTAACTTCTTTTTTTTTTNGAAGTATGACTTTTTTTTTTTTAATATTTTTTTTTTTCTGGACCAATATTGCTGATATATGAAAATCTGGTATTATAAACTGTTACTCACCCTGGATGCTGCAGCTGCAGGCTGATTAAAACTCAGCGGGAAGAGCTATAATAAACAAATACCACCTGCTGCATGAACAGGTGTTTGTGTCTTCATTTAGAAACCAAAGTAAAACACGAGATGCCAAGGGGCTGAAGTAGATCGGTATTTGGATTGACATAATTTGTTACTACTTGTCCTTGAACTTAAAAGCATATTATTCTGCTTTCAAGACTCCTTGATTCAACACTTGCTTCTAGTAATTAAGCAGTTCTTTGCCTCCTCTGTGCAGCTGTCCGTTCTCCATACCATGTGCATTCACCAGAAGTATTTCTCCATTCACCAGTGTGTCTTTGACTACGAACACGGTAGACCCAAAAAGAAGTAATAATAAAAAAAAATAATTTATATCTCCTTTTCAATAATCTCATCAGTGATTCGGTTGACATTTGTAGTCCAAACAAATCAATAGACTCGTGGGAATCTATCGCTTCTCCTCTGTTCCTTGGTGGATTGTATACATGTTTGCAAAAAGTCAATGTGTATTTTTAAAAAGAAAGTACAAACTCTGCTTCTGATATTTATCCCAGTGGCACTTCTGATGGAGAAGAAGAGAATGAGTGTCGCTCCCTAAAGTTCACTGCAGGTCTTTCATGTCTGCAACTTCCCAGTGGTGATTTCCCACCACAGAATTTGTTCTTCATAATAGCAGAACTTAAGCAATAGCAACCAGAGTAGCTGAGCGTATAGATAAATGCTTAAATTCAAATGTTGTGTCTTTGTTCATGTAAATAAAAATAATTACATTTCAATAAATTAAATAAATGAATGCAGTAAAGAGCATAACTGTGGTTGGTATATACCTTTAAACACAGAATTGATTAGCCTAAATGGGTTCAGTCTGTCCCTAAGACACTACCAAGAAGTTACTTTCATGCTATGACAAGTCTCAAGCCACTGGACAAAAATATTTCACTCTTCCGATTGCAGTTTATGCTGGATGACTTTAAGGTAGTTCATGGTAGCAGCCAGCAGGAAGGGAATTCCAAGGTAACGAACGAAGTTTGTGAGAGCTCTATTTTCTTTCGTTTTTTTCCCTCTCTTTTGCAAGAGATGTCACACATAAATAAGTGCTGAAATCCCGTAATACTTAAAGCAGACGTGAAGAGGTATTACGGGCGATACAAGCAATATCACAAAGTCATTTAAAATCCACACGCTGCCAGAAGTGTGGATTATAAAAAGGAGAAGCTGAGAACTGGAAAGCTTCTGGGAAGATTTAGCATGCTTAAAATGTAAAAATTACTTTCCTGTCTTATTTAGGAAGCCTGACTGGGTTCAACAGGAGCTGGAGCAGCATCCTGCCAAAGGTAGGATAACCTAGGGTTTTTTGTCTGGTTTTTAATTTCTGACAGTCTAGATGTTTGGTAATCTTGGAGGTAAATAATATTTGAATCATTCTTAGATCAATATCCTAACTGAGACAGTAGAAAACCTGTTATTTGCTAAAATGGCCACAGAGCATTTTGACAAGGTGACTGGATCTTTTTTATGTTATTGAGCATTAGAGGGAAAACTTCCCTCTCTCAAAAAGAGGAAACAGGAAAATCTTATTACATGGGTAAAATTCACTTGCACTAATATCAAAGATGCCAGCAACTTATTTGGAATTACATTTTCTCTGTTAAATATAATGAGGTACTAAAATAAGGTTTAATAGAGGTGAGAACACTTTTTATAATAGAACTAAATATCTCACCTAATTCTGCTCAGGAAAGCATACACATTATTGTGATAGCTTCTTTAGGACAACTAATACAGTTAAATCTGTAATGTAAAAAGTTCTCTTTTAAGAGACTTTTAAAATTTATTTTATTTTTACATAAGAAGCTGTAAGCATGAACCAAAGAGCTGGGAAGGAGCTTAAATACATTTTGAAAACTAAGGCTGACAAAGAAAATTATCGTGGCTGAAACAGTTCTGGTATGGATCATAGAACAATGTGACTACACTGAGTGAATATTCAAATATATATGGAAATATAAGCTATAAGAATGGACCTTTTAGTATGAGAGACTAAATGTTTACAAACTACATGACTACTCAACACAAAATTTAAAAGAAAGTTCAATTAATCTGTAGACATTAAATGAAATCGATCTGTCAAGTGCTCTGTGGTAAAAACTTGAAATAAATGGGTCATAACTATGATTGAAACTTTTAATTTGAGCTGCAGTTACCTATCGGCTGTTGCAGGTAACTGATTTATTTTTTTTAGTAGATAAAACTTTCACAGTGACATGTAAAGTTGTTGCAGAAAACTTAGGTCAGCACATTTTTAACTTGTGATCTATGGAACTTTGAAATAATTTATTATAAATTGAAACTGCTTTGAATTTGGAAAACTATATCAATAAGTAGAAAAGTGTAACACGTTCATCCCACTTTATCATGTGGAGTACTAAGAAACACCTTGCACCTACTACCATAATCTACCTTCAGCTTTTGCATATTTTAAAATCATTTTTTATGCTTCTTTCCAACCTATTTCCCCTGATTCTTCTTCTTTTAAAGATATCTCCTAGTTGATTCAAAAAGTTTTTTCTCCATCATATCTATCAAAACAAACAAAACAAAAAATTTGCCTGTAATGGTGCTACTTCTGTACCGATATCTGTTGTCTCATGCCAAGCAATAGTGCTGCATTTTCTTACCTCCCCTCCATTCAGGCTGAGACTTCCAAAAGTGATCTTGACTTTTGCTTCCGTGTCACATGGAGCACCTATCACACCACATACCTACTGTTTCCCGTTTCCCTGTGTTGCTATAATATAGGTGCTAAATAATGCATAACTGCTAAGCCAACCTTTTTTTTTTTTTTTTAATGGTCTTAAGCATTACAGCAGTTGCTGTTGGGAAACATGTAAATTTAATCAGATTGGGAACGTGTCATTGCGCATTTTTCACATTAAGGTAGTGGGACAGAAGAGTCCACGCTGAAACTAAACCGACAAAGGGTAAATAGACATGGAGCGGTGTGGGGAAAGCTCCAAACTCAAAGCAAACGATCAATCACACACAACCGAAGGCTCTCTTGGTCTACCTTGATTTTGTTTACACATGTAATTTCTTATTTTACCTCATGTCTGACAGTTTTGGGATGAGCCAGGGTAGACCCTTCTGTCTGATTTTATCTCCAGTGATGTAATTGGACAAGGCTATAAATGTTTTTTCTGAAACTAGCTGAATTAAAAGCTTAAACTATCCATATGTGTGGTGTCCTGACTGTGCAAAATTACCTCTATCTTATTTTATTATGCTTCTTTTTAGGGAATATCAGGAAACTTGATCCAATATTTAGCTGGCAATTAAAAAGGTTGTGGCAAATTTAATTTTAAACTTTGTCATGGTGTGAAGCTTACCCCAAATACCTGCTGGCACACTGCTGACTCATATTCAGCCACTTGTTGACCAGCACCCCCAGGTCCTTTTCAGTCAGGCAGCTCTCCAGCCACACTTCCCCAAGCCTGTAGCAAAGCATGAGGTTCTTGGCCTAGTTGAAGCTCATGCCTTTAACATCGGCCCATCAATCCAATCTATCAAAGTCCCTCTGCAGAGCTTCCCTGCCCTTGTGCAGATCAACACTTCTACTTAACCTGGTCTCACCTGCAAATTTACTGATGGTACACTCTATATCCTTGTTGAGATCATCAATAAAAACATTAAACAGAAATGGCCCCAACACTGAGCCCTGAGGAACACCACTTGTGACCAACCACCATCTGGATTTAACTCCACTGAGCACCACTCTTTGGGACCATCCTTCCAGCCAGTGCTTGATCCAGCAGATTATACACTCATCCAGGCATGAGCAGCCAGCTTTTCCATGAGATTTTTGTGTAGGACAGTGTCAAATGCTTTTTGAAAGTCCGGGTATACAATATCCACAGACTTCCAACTGATGATCCAATCGGATCATCTTGTCATAGAAAGAGATCAGGTTTGTCAGGCACGACCTCCCTTTCATAAATTCAGGCTGATTAGGCCTGATCCCGTGGTTGCCCATTATGCGACGTGTGGTGTTTTTGCACTCCCATGACATATTTGAAGCTTTTGAAAAAAGGTGACAACTGCTAATTGTCGTTGAATATATAGCAGTCAGCATGAGTCTCCTGTGCTGCTCATCTCACCTGGAGCAGAGAAGCAGGGTCTGTCACTGTCGGTTGCAGTATGTGGTATGTAGGATTAAGAACACTTAACTGGATATTGCATCACCATACTCAATACATTTAATTAATAAACTCTAGATTATGTCAGAGTGATGATGTGGTTCTGGTTTTGCAGGCACTGCACCCCATTAGAAGAGTACCCCTCATCACAAGAGTTCACTGTACTTTAAATGCCAAATGTTATGGCATAGGAGTTTTCTTGTCAAACTATTTAGACCTCATGATTCTCCCCTTAAAGAAAAAGCTGAGCATAAGAGTTTGGGCACGAGGGAGAAAACAAACCAAACCCAAACCCTGCTCCTGCAGGCAAAAATATAAAACTCACTGATTGAAAGAGAGAGGTGGGCAGCTGACACAGAATTTGTCTTTTAGAAAAAAATATGTTTCCTTACTCTTACTACACTGTTTAACTCATCAGCCCACATCTGAAACAAAATGTTAGAAATTCCTATTTTCCACAGGACTGTGAAAAAGTGATGTACGTTAATGCTCAAGTTGATACAAGTCCAGGATTTTATTTTTTATTATCACTATTATTGTTTTTTTATTGTTATTATTAAATCATACACAGGATGGAGAGTGATGCAGGGAATAGTTCTCTGTTTCTTGACCTTGTTTTTTGTTGTGGTTTTTTTTTCATACTTTGTAGGTCCAGAAGCTTTCATGCACTGTATTCTCTTAAAAGACAAAACAATGACCCTACTTCAGCAGTGCTCTTGAAAGCACACAATGCTATCTGATTATTAGGTAAAGGTTTTCTGAAAGAGTTCTTCAGGTTCTTTCAAATGCTCAGAAAAGTATTCCTTCCATTCTCCTTTATCTGACTTTATTAGATTGCTTTTAGGCACAAATTGTCCCCTACAACCAAGGTGTCAGCTGCATTGTTTATTCTGGCAGTGCCTGAAGTGCTGCTGGGGTCTTGGTGCTGGCATATGGTGTACATCCACCTGCATGGATAAAGAGGTTAATCACGATATAGTGGCTCTTTACCCTCCAACATTTTCTCTGAGTTATTTGAGCCAGAGTAAAAAATAGACTATTACTGAAGTGTATATTATTAGAAGCAAGCAGTCAAGATGGTGAGAGATTATATAGTTGAATCCCATTTTTCTTTCTTCCTCTGGGGAAGGTTGACTTGCCTACTGTTGTCTTACTGGACTTGAAAGAAAACCAGTAAAACTGTCGAATGTCTGCAATAACCTCATAGTGAGTACATGGTTTGCACCTAGAATCTATGTTGTATTGTTAGTATTTCATATTTTCAGAACTTTGTTCATATAGATTAATCTATCATCCTTCTTGCTAGAAAATGTTGCATTTTCTTTTAAGGATCTTGAAGCAAACATTCTTGGGTTTGCTAATACGGTGGAAATCTCAGGAAATATTCCCACTTTTATGGCATTTGGTCAAACATGCTAAGGTTCCTGGAATTCTGGCAGGATCTCCAAAACCAGAGAACACAATGTTTTGTAAGCTTCTTTGTAAAGAGAATTTATCTGAGACATAACTACAGTTGGCTGATCTGTTGGATAGTATCATAGCAATATCCCAGTTGGCTTTATTTTATTTTCTTCTAAGAATTTCTGTGTGCTTGTACTTTCTCTTCCCATGTTACTCTATCGAAAAAAATAGGGTTTTTATTTGCTAATATTATTGTAGCTTATTTAACTTTTGTCCTTCTTTTCCTTATTTGCCTGAATTATGATGACTTTCCAAGTACTACAAATTTCTATTTAAGCTCAAAGTAATCCAAGTTATAGCACTGCATAAATGTTTATTATTACTGTTAAGAATAACAATGAAAGATAATAAATATTTCACTAGATTGGGGGGTTATGGTATAGAAAGCAGAAGAAACGTGAAATCTTGACCTTAACCATTTTTTGCACTTGGTTATATATATGATAACAGTTTCAACATGTGCATGGGGTACTATAAATGTAAATAATAAATATGTCACAAAAATGTTACAAAGTGGAAATATATTTAGTAAGATTAATGAGGTTATTGCCCTGGGTCTTTTCTTTCTAAATTACATGTTGAAGATCTAATTAAAACTTATAAAAACATGCCATATAACCAAATTGCACATGCAATGTTTCCATTTTGCCATGACTTCTTTTTTCTGACTTTTTTAGAAGAACACATTGTAGAGGTAATGATGCTACACATCTTCCCTCATGCTGTGACAAGAGCTGCAGTGTAATTTATTGCCCTGTTTGTCTTATGAAAATCATAAGGTCCAGATTTCATAACTCCTTTTCCTGATGTGTGTTATTCCCGATTTTATCCTCAGACTCTTCAGCCTTAAGCCCTAGTTAATTAGTCAGTCCATACAGAACATATCTTTATACTCTTACCTATTTCCCCTGAAGGCAATGAAGAAATTACTGATACAGAAGTCTGTACTCATCATGTTGTTTCCCAACTTTAATCAAATGCATTTTTACAGCCTACATCCTATGGATTTTTGAAGTCTCCAACTTATGGGTCTAAGCATTCGTTTATTGAGAGAAATGTCCACCAAGTTTTGCTCATGATGGAACAAATTGAAATGATAAACAAAGACAAACCCCCAAGTCTTTGCTGGGAGATTCTGTGGTCTTGGAAGCAGTAATGTCCATCAGCCCTAGTTAAACCAAGTTAATTTTCATCATACCAGCCACTGTGTTGTTGTGCTTTGGATTTGTGGTTAAAATAGTGTTGGTAATATTCTGATATATCATCTGTCGCTGGATAGTGGTCACAAACCTCGGTCTCCTTCCTACTCTGCCTTCCCCCACAACCAAAGCAAATAAGCTGGACCTGGACAAGTGGCCAGGAGGGGACATTGCTGGGACAGCTGGGACCCAAACTGACATTGCATTGCAAATGATGTTGTGCTCAGCAATAAATGCTGAGGGAAAGGGAGAGAAGCAGGGGTGAGGGAGTAGCAGGGTGGGCATTTAAAAATGCATTATTTAAGTTTTAAATCAGTAAAATATTTGTTAAATCAAATTTTAAGCAAATCCTACTTGAATTGTGAATTGCCTTTTAAACACAAGTAATTGAATAATTTTACTGTTTACTTACAATTCTAAGGGGGGAGGGAGAGGAATGCATTAAGCGGAGGTGTTCACTGAGTAGCTGTTATCTCTGTAACTGAGTTATCATACTTGGAGGAAGCAGTAGCAGGGTACAGTTCCTCTAATTACCTAGTTGTTAGTATACTTGGTAGCCTGTAGGATTTCCAGGGTGAGCAAAAATAAGATGATGACAGCTATTTCATGCATTTCAAAGAGTGTCTCATATACGGATGATCACCATCCCTATCAGAGCCAACAGCAGTAATCCAAAAATATGAGGAGAAGAGAAGCTGTAATAATTCTTTAATATTTTGTCATAGCAGCAGAACAGGTCAGAGCAGCTCTAATTAAGAAAGGCAAGAGATGAGCATGGCTGCATCAAAAGAAGTGTCCAGCAAAGTTGGGGAGATGATTCTACCTCTCTACTCTTCTCCGGTGAGACCCCACCTGGAGTATTGTGTCCAGCTCTGGAGTCCTCAGCACAAGAAGGACATGGATTTGTTGAAGCCCATTCAGAGGAGGGCCATGAACATGCTCAGAAGTCTGGAGCACCTCTCCTGTGAGGACGGGCTGAGAGAGTTGGAGTTGTTTAGCACAGAGAGGAGAAGTCTCCAGGTAGCATTGTGGCCTTCCAGTACTTAAAGGGGGCCTACAGAAATGATAGGGACAAACTTTTGAGCGGGGCCTGTCGTGACAGGACAGAGCATAATGGTTTTAATTTAAAGGAGGACAGATTTAGACTAGATACATGGAAGAAATATTTTTACAGTGAGCATGGCGAAACAGTGGAACAGGTTACTTGGAGGTGGCACATGCCCCATCCCTCAGAGCTGGATGGGGCTCTGAGCAACATGATCTAGTTAAAGATATCCCTGCTCTTGGCAGAAAGACTTAAATTGCAGGCATAGTTGGTATACACTAACCTTATTTCATGGCTCAAATTCTGTGTGAGAAAAACATGTTAAAATACTGTTGACAGAATAGCTTTTTACTATGGGTCATTTGTGAACTTAAATTCTAGTGATAAAAAACATACAAAGGTAAGGTAATTAAGCTATGATATAATATATTTTAATTGTTTTTAATGTTTGTAAATGTTTTTAGAAAGTAGGAGATAAGTTGCTTTCAAGAAGTAGCTTCTTTTCCAAACATTTATTAGTTTCCTATTGTCCTTTTTTAGTTCATCTTGATAGAAAGAATTAAGTCCTTAGTGTGGAATTAGAACCTGTAAAAGGGAAGTGCTGGTGTTACCCAGTCAGCGTGTAATGGGTAAAACTGCTACTGCTTTTGTTTGCTACATAGCCTCTAGTACGTCCATTGACAGATATATTTTGTCATAATTCAAATGATTGCTCAAAGGGAAAAGATTGGCAAAGTTCAATTACTGAATTGGATAGTTAAACTACAGCGAAATGCTAACTTACAGGTTGAGAACTTGTAATTTAAAATTCTTAAAATTATTTCCCTAAGCTAATATAACAAAGGAATAGGATAATCAGAATTAGATCCAAAGACTTTTTTCCCGAAATATGGATGAGTTGGAAGGACATACATATATATAATTCTCCTCTTTTGATTAAGGCTTATTTCTGACCTGTTTTTAAATTCCTTTTCTTTTTTTCACGGTAAGTTAGAAATTGCATTATCTCCTGATATTGGATGTGTTATCTATGAAACATTGTATCTTACTGATGGACAGAATTCATGGAAGAAAAATAAATTTTATTAATAAGCTTTTCTCTATGACTGTAAAATTTTCTCATTTTATTTTTTTTCAGGGGGGTGTGGGTATTTAATCTCTTCATCCTTGTTCTCTCTTTAACTACTGTGACTCAATTCCATGCCTGCCATAGTCTAGACACTGATTTGTATTTATCCAAATCACAGCTTAGAAAATTATAAGCATATGAAATTTCAGGTAACCTTGAATTTTCTTACTCTGTACATTTCATTGGATTAATGAAAGAGGATAGACAGGGGAATTCTCAAGCTTTCATTTATTATTTTTATGTTTTTCTATATTCCTAACCTGTAATGTTTATACACAATCAAATCACTTTAACATTATTCCAGCAAGGCAATTTGGAGGAAGGTAAATAGTTCCATTATAATAACAATTTATTTTAAATTTATTTTAAATTGTTATTGGGGGAGAAGCTGGGGGGCTAAATCAAGCCAATGAAATGAACTTTCAGAATAATTTTCAGGTTAATTTCCTATTGGAGACTACTGTTTAAGGATTAGATTGCAATAAAATAAGGTTTGGGATGCTGTTTCTGGCCTGGATGTCTTACTGTACCTGAAAATAGAATATCAAGTTGGCTCCACCTTTAATGTCCGTAATTTTTCCATGTGTGCTGCTGATTGGCATCCTTGGCTCAACCTATGTATCCGGAAAGCACTAAGACAGATCTTTAGAGAGTTTTAGGCCACAGGTGTCAAGAAATCCACGGGATATCATACCTAGAAGACAGGCCTAGCCTTGTATTTTCCAGTTGTAGTTCATGTTTTGAGTACATTTGAGATTACACTGCTACTGCGGGTGCTTCTAAAAGATAATATTGGAACTAAGAGTTTTCTTCTAAGCACTTGCAGCACGCAGCTCTAGAAGTCAGGCTATTTGTTATGTTGAGAATCAGGACATAAAATTTCCTGCCCCACTGCTTCATTGAGCTGTATTCTTTTTTTGCTATGATTCACAGGAGTGAGTTTCTGCCATCCTCGGACATGAAATGGCTCTATATGGTGCAGGGATATTTTGGGAGAAGTTTTTGTTTGTTTAATTGGTTGGTTATTTTTTAAACCTTCAGAGAATTTGTCCTTTTTCACAAGGGAAACTTAAGAATTAAAGGGGGCAAGAAGCAGAATCAACCCCAAAAAAATAATAATAAAAAAAAGATCTAGTCTTCCATTTTCTCATTTTCTGCTGTAGAAACCTACCTTTGCTGAAATTTACTCCAGATTCAGTTTCATTCGTTACCAGGACTAGTTAAGTGAAGCTTGCAGCGGTGGTTTACAATCATGTTAGTAGACCTTAATCAGTGTAAAGAGAAGCACATGAGTGGGAATGTTGACTTTTGGATGATAAGACATCGTAGAATCATAGAATGATTTGAGTTGGAAGAGATGCACCCTTTCTTTGTTATTTTATTTTTAATTAAATCTGTTTTAAGAAATCAAAATGTTTAACAGGAACTTAGAAATATGTGTTTGTAATTCTATGGTTCTTTCAGAATCAGCCTAGTGCTGATCTCTCGCTTGAGATCTTAAAAATATTCCTTTCATATTCTATATTCACTCATTTCCCATAGTTTACACAGAAGTTTTGAAAGTACCTCGAGAAGCAATTATTCACGTAAATGTTGTATGATATATAATTGTGATGAAACATTACATTGAAAACCTATTTCCTCAGTTCTCTGAAGCCTCTGAGACAAAGATGGGACTAAAAGGATATAAGGATCGAAAAGTATAACATAACTGACTAGGTCAGATCATTTATTTGCATTGTCTGTCTTCTATAACATTTTATAAATGTCAGTTATGATGCTATATAAATGGTAATAGCTTTTAAAGGCCTCATACAAAGCTACGGACCATGATTTTGGAGAAATGAATATTCATACATTTTTATTCTAGTTCATTGGTTTTCTGAAGCAAAAAGTCATGATCAATCATCCAGAAATATTGTAAATTACTTATCATGTTTAGAGCTGCACAAACTTTCTCTCAAGTGAAAAAAAAAATCTTGTATATTACTGGAGTTAGTGTTCACAGTAATGGAGCTGTATTGTATTCCCTATTTGTAAACACTCGAGTTTTGAAAGAAATGAGCAAGTACTTTTCAAGAGAAGTTTTTAAGATCAGAAAAAGAATTGCGAGATTTACAAATGATCATTTGCAACAAATGGAAAACTCCAAGCGATGTACTAAATCAGTCAAAAATATAAACGTGCTGTTTTCTATTCTGTTCTCTCCCAAATCAATCAAGTTGGTTCAATCTTTGGTACCAGATTTGTTTTGATCTACATATAGTCTAAGAACTGAGAAAGTGTAGGACATCCTCTGTGCAAAAAGGAATGCGCCAAACGGAATGATGTGACTCAAGCATAACATTGGAAGGGCGGGGAAGTTGATTGATTAAGCTTCCTTGGAGAACAAACTTAAAACCTAAAGTCTTCAGTGAAAACAGTGGACTAGACAGATCTAACACGCACGTAGGCTGTTGAAAAATTACTTGAAGCTGCTACTGCCAAAAATGTTGCTGGAAACACTGTATCTCAAAAGCCTTTGGCCTAAATAGTCCCATAAAGTCGACTGAAAACTCCTGGAGTTTTCTATAAACCTGTCTGTCTGCATACATGTGCGGCACTTCATTCAGCTGGCAGGCGGTTTGATCAATACCTGAGTCAGAGAGATTCAGAGATCTGAGCCTTTTCATTGTCCCCTTTCTGCGGCAGTGATGAGCCCGGTATAAATGCGAAAAGAAAGATGGATGGGGGGAAGTGTGGCACAGGTAGAGTTATTACTCCCCATTAACCTTTTCCAGGAGAATTTCAGATCTCAGCAAGAGAACCAGCTCCAGCTTAATGTTGACCTAGAATCCCTGTGGTAATAATACTGAGATGAAGAAGCGTATTGAAAACTATTGCCCAGAGCTTGTGGTCCTGTTTTTAACTATTAAATACCTACCAGTATGTTGTTATGCTGGATTCACTGGGAAGGATCAAATTTCCATTAAAATCCACAGAAAGTCTCCCACACATTTCAGTGGGAGTTAGTTCAGACCAATAGCATATGCATTAAATTCCACCAAAAGCAGTCTTCCACATAGTCGTGGAGCACCCAACCTCCAACAAATGAAAAATATTGGCACTTAAAATCAAATGGTTTCTCATTAGCAAGATTTGTTCAATAAAAACAGATGTGTACTGTCATCAGCTTAATCACTGTTCTTCTCCTTCTTCTATATTAAAATGCAAATATTTTGAATGGCATAAAACTTATTAAGGCTCCAGACACAGCAAAGTAGAAACACAATGCACAAATCTTGTCCTGCAAGTTGATTCTTGCCCCTTCATAGGACAGCTGGCATCCTATAATTTTCTCATTTTATACATCTTGAATGGTGTATCTCACATAGAAACCACAAAATTATGAATGCTTCAGAGAACTCTAATGTAACTACCTCAAATAATTCCAACAAATAGAGAATGTGAATCTTAAATGGCAACTTAAATTCTTATCTGACCTGGAGCAGATTCACATCTTCCTAGTTGTTTGCAGAATAGGCATCTGTTTTAAACTAATCCTACTTTAAGTTTTCTCAGCAACTAAACTGCAGAGAGACACTTACAGGGATAGGTCCTCCCACTGTCCACAGAAACATAAGGAAGGGTGAATCTCTCTAAAGCTGACTGATGTATCTTCTCACCACTTGTTGTGGTTTCAGCCAAAATTGCCAAAATTTCCAAAACCAGACTGATAGATGGCCCTTTCTCCCCACAAAAAGAAAGGAGGGGAAGAGATATGGATATTTACGCGTTTAGAATGAACTGAAACATTTCAATGAAGTACTAATGACACTAAGTTGGGTGGGAGTGTTGATCTGCTTGAGGACAGGGAAGCTCTACAGAGGGACTTGGATAGACTGGATAGATGGGCCAATGTTAATGGCATGGTCTTCAACGAGGCCAAGTGCCGGGTCCTGCACTTGGGCCACAACAACCCCATGCACCGCTACAGGCTTGGGG
>VZTM01039002.1:0-11568 GCA_013400555.1 Jacana jacana
CAGGATAAGCATCCTCCTTTTTGTATGATCCAGACCTGGGGAGCCCTCAGAGTGCCTCATGCTCTTTAGGAGAAGGCTGTCTTCCCTTTCTGGCAGGAAAAGAACATCTGAATCAAGAGGATCTCTTTTAACACTCATGTTTTCATGTTATATAGGAAATAGAACAAGCCCTGAGGTCTCACTTTGGCAAAGTCCTCCCTAGCTTCAACACTGGTGGGTAACTGATGCCTATAGTTTTTGTTTCTTCACTCACTCACTCCTGAGCACATGTTGCTTTTCAGCTCTACTCAACTACTTAAAAAATTAATGAAGACTGAACTCTTCCCTATTTAACAAACTTGTTCTTCCCCTAAAAATTCACCCACCCTTGCAAAGTAATTCAGCTTTACAATGGGTTGTACCTTCCCTTTCCCCTGGCTCTTTGAAGAGCTTGCTCTTTGTTCAGTGAAGTTCCCCAGTTCCAGGAACATGTACCACATTACCTAAATCATACCCATGTTTGTTTTAGCCTGACGGTGTTAATGAAGCTTAGCTATGTTCCAGCATTTAAAATCTTTGTAGTATCTTAAACATATTGTATCTTAAAATATCCCCTTCGGGTGTGTAAGTATTATCCAAATCATATAAATGGAGAAGTAAAAACAAATGTTTAGGGATTTGCCTAAGGCCATGCAATAAGTCAGTGCCAGAGCCAAGAGTCAAACCCACCCATTTGTGGTGAGTCAGCCCACACTGGCATGATTTGGTGTGTTCCTAGTATGGAAATCAGTCTATTCATTGTGCATAGTACTCATTTCAATCATTTCATAAACTGGCTCTAGCAGTTGCCTTCCCTTTAATAACAACTTTCCCAGAAATGCCTTTGCTTACCTTACTCCAGATACTTCTTACACATCTACATAAGGAGTAGCATATGAATCTAAGGCTTATGTAGTTGCTTTTTTTTCCTTGTGTTTTGGGTTTTTTTCCTCAAGCCAGAAATTAAGCAGAAGTAGAGGGGACTGTGTTCCTAAAGTGCTGAGATTTCCTGTGCCTGCCATTGAAACTAAAAAGTATCTGGACAACCATTTACCTTGTGGAGTTGAATAGTAGTTCACGCTCCATAATTTTCCTTTTTCTACTTTTTAAGGTTTCAGTAAGACTCTTAGGGAGGGAGGTGTGCATGTGAAAGGGAGAGAAACATATAGGCGGCAAATATTTTTGAGAACTTTTATGCTTGGAGTAGGCAATCCAGAAAGTGATGAAATACTCAAGTGACAAGACCTGGCCTGAACATCTGAAACTTTGATGATGTTTGGCAGGGAAAATTAGACCAATTAAAGGGTGCCTCTGGGAAGCTTTACCTTACATGACCAGAACTTCTACACAACGTCTTGGTACACTTGGCACTTTTACAGAGATCATACTTATGTGAATATGAATGGTTTTGGCAGTATGTTAATCATCTGCAGGATTTTAGTCTGCACTTGGTTTGGATGTGTTTCTGTATCACCTTTTGTTTCCTCAGAGGATCTTCTGGTAATGTTCAGCCTGACCCTCTGCTAATGCCTCAGCAGTTCTCCTTTTGCAATATTTGCAGGTTATTCAGGGGGTGAAGGGTCCTCTCTTCTACTCTTGCTTTCTCAAACTTCCCCATTAAGAAGTTTTGGGGAGCTATTGGTTTTGCGCTTAATAACACTTTACATGAACAGCTTCAACACTATGCTAAATTTTATTCCTTAGTATATACGGCTCTTAAGTGTTTCCTTTGAGCAGTAGCCTGAGGATTGTAGAATAGCACTGACCAAAAAAAAAAGAATAAAATTGGTACATCTTTTGAACTCCAGAGTCAAAGACACAGAAAAACTACTGGATTATACCGATATTTATTCCTCTTCCTAAAAAAAACAGTATAAATCCAACCAGTAGTATAAAAGGACCTAGAAAAAGTAGAAATGTAGTCTGGTTATAAATGAATTAATCTGTTTGGAAAATGAAGCTGATAATACTGTTCTTGGGAGACAAAGACAAAGCACAGCTCTCGGGTCGGGAAAAAGAAACACAGAGACCTCTTCAGACAGCCTCTCTTTACTGTGAGCGGTAATCTGCAAGGGGGAAAAGACCTTATTTGGGAGGCATCTGAAGAACTGCACAGTGAGAAAGCAAAGCAATAGCGCCTCTGCGTATGATTTTAGGTACAGTCAAACCAGATGTATTTATTTTTTTATAAGTCTCATTGCCTAAAAAATTCAGCCACAAGGCATTAGTAAAATCAGCGATACTGATACATGATATTGCAGTGATTGATCATATTGACTTATATCATAAGGAGAAAAGCATATGGAGGGGTTTAAAGACTATGGATTTTGGTTTGCAAACACATATGTTTTTGTTTCTGGCTGATGTGCAACTCTGCACGCTAGTTTTTCAGATTACTTTTGTTTTCAGGTGATCATGTAAGTGCCTGACAGGCAGTCACCAACATAGTTTTCAATTAAATTCTTTTCTATTGTAAAACAGTGTTTTGTAAAAATGGAGATGCTGGTGAAAATATCTATTTCTAATCTACTTTCGATCCCTTTGAAAAATAAAAGCAATAATTTAAGGATACGGGAACGGAAGTTCCTCTGCACAGGTTTTGTCTGATAGGAAAGAATTCACAGAGCTATTGCCATGTTTTATTATTGTTTTAATTGTTAATTTTCTACAGTTGTTCTCTAAACTTGAATTACTTGATGGGAATGCTCATAACAATTCACAGAAGAAAATGAAAACAACTGATTAGAAGCATGAAGAAAGTTAGCTGTAAGGAGAATATGAAAAGTCAAAATATTTACCAAAATATAAGTAATTGAAGAGTACTTGCCAAGAATACTTGGTAAGGTCCAGTATCTGAAAGGAGCCTGCAAGAGAGCTGGAGAGGGACTCTGTCAGGAAGTGTAGTGACAGGACAAAGGGTAATGGCTTTAAATTGGGAGAGGGGAAATTTAGATTAGATACTAGAACAAAATGCTTTCCTGTGAGGGTGGTGAGGCACTGGAACAGGTTGCCCAGAGGAGTTGCAGATGCCCCATCCCTGGGAGTGTTCAAGATCAGGCTGGATGGGGCTTTGAGCAACCCGCTCTAGTGGGAGGTGTCCTTGCCCATGGCAGGGGGGTTGGAACTGGATGATCTTCAAGGTCCCTTCCAACTTTAACCATTTTATGATTCTATGAATGTACAAGAATCTGAAAACTTGAATTCACAAAGGTTTTAAAAAATAACAGAGTTTGGTGTCAGGATGACAAAACTATGTTAGAGGAGCTCATAGAAATCTATGTTTTCTTGAAACTCAACCCAAAATATGTTTGAACAGTGAAACAGTTTCTATAAAAATAAGTGAACGCCCCTTATGGACTGCAGCTCTTCTAAGACAGGAAATAGACCACCAGAATGAAGTGTACTAGAGATGGTGAATGTACTATTCCTCATCTTTACACATTGACCTTGTTTCTATGTTCAGAAACCATATATAGAGTTGTTGAGTTGGTCAATAAACTAATCCAGCCATCAATAAAGCACACCTTCTTGTTTATTAATATGTGATTAAAAATGTATATGATAAAAAGATATTGACTGTGCAGAGTTTGGGTGACAAGAACAATTATAGCTTCAAGCCTAATCAGTACATGAGCTGTTCAACCCAGTGAAAGTCAATAGTCTATTTCTGAACAATTATACTTTTTGTTTTAAATAAACTATTTGGATTTTGCTAGTGTTCTCATTTTCTCTTCATGATTTAGACACGAACACAAGCAGAAAGAAACAGCCACAAAATGAATCACCCAATATAATTCCACTTTGAGATCCTTGCATGATAAAGTTGTAAATATGCAGGGAATATGAATTATTTTAATTATAACTTGCTAGCCACCAATAAATTAAACTCAGAATAAGTATGTCTCTCTTTTCAGTTGTATTACTAGTTACATAGTACATCATATTTCTACAATGTCCTAATTTAGCTATTTTATCTTTCTATTGTTGTTATTGTAAGCTAAAGTCATAACTTTACTGCATTTGAAGTCCTCTGTCTTGATTTCATTAAAGGAGTTTCTTAGACCTAATAAGAAATTGTAACTGAAATCCATTTAATTCCTCTTTGAGTGGTCCTTAGCTTTTACAAAATTTTCTCATGGCTCAATGCATCTTTGCTCCAAAGCAATAATATTCCACAGAACTCAATCTCTGATGTGAGTTGATAGCAACACAGAAGAGTTTGAACTTGGTGCATCTTTAAGCACCAAAATATTCCGATATAGTAAGTGTTCAGTAGAAACTGGGAGCCAGTGAATGGCCAGACATTCCTGAGCAAGAGCACAGGGTCACTGGCTTGTCCCCACAACGTTAAAAATTAACTGTGGGCACAAAGCAAGCAGCATCAAATGTCTATCAACAAGCAGAACTTTTAGAATTTTTAGCACTGGTTTGTTGTGTCAACACTCAAGATTCAATTAAATCAACAGTACTCCCCAACTGTTTGCAAGTTGTAAATCTTTAAGTGCCAGATCAGAAAGCTCCTTATCTATTCCATAAGTATCATGTTTATCAAACAGTTATAGTAACTAGAATTTCCATAGATACTTTTCCTACCTGCTAATCATATCATCTTCTTAATATCTTTGCAGAGTAACACTATAAAGACTTCATAAACAAAATCTTTTGCATTAAAGCTAACACAATTCCATCATCTATTCTTTTCAAATGCATTTGTTTTAGGTGAATATAAAATTCACCTTGTTGTTGATTACTGCTATAGAAAATTGTTTTTTAATAAGGAAGAACAAATGAACTGAAAAAGAAACCTGCCACTGTGCTCACACAACCTTGAAACTTTTGGGTTCTTTGAAATCAATGTTGACGCTATATATGGCCTTTTCTGCTTACCTTCATATTAATATATCATTTCTGACCCAACAGCAAGAAAAAGTCAATTGACTTTTCCCCTGACTGAAGCAAGAGTCACTGCTGGACTCTTAGAAAGCAGATTAAGCCCTCCAGGAGGTAATTTCCACTTGATTATGGTATACTTCCAACGTTTTTTCTAGATAGCACAGGAGGTGACACCTGGTGCAGGTAGACCCTTGGTACAATCTAGAATGGTATATCCTGGTCAGCAAGAAAAGTTTTCTTTTGGGCAGGGAAAATGTTCTGCTGTCTAGTGAAAGAACACTCATGCAGTCAGCTTTGGTTTATTTTGGATGGTGTTGCCTGAAGTCGAGAAAACACTTCTCCAGCAATTGAGTGGTTCCTGGTTTTAAAATTTCTTCTTTAAATAGATGGTAGAGTCAGTGCCTCAGAAATATGTGTGAGGATGCAGCAGCTGTGGGTGAAGGGATTGCCCCAAAAGACAAGTTGGGTCATCTAAGACAAGGGTCTTACCCCAGGTTGCCTTTAGGAGAAGACAACCCTCTAGCTACAGAGTGGAGTGTAGGGAAGTCAGTCCTAGCACCCTGACCAGCTGCAGAGATTACAGGTCAGAACAGCTCCTCAGGAGTAGTGAACTACAGTAGGAAAGGTCTGATTCTCTTTTTATCTGTGGTACCGATATGTATGAGCAATTTCCAGTAGATTCCAGTCTGAAGAAAGAGCAGGGTTTGTCTGTTTCAAGACAAATTAGAGCTTCTGTATCAAGAGTGGGAAAAGTATAAATATGCACACAAGAAAAATTATTCCCAAAGAGATGATCCATTGCACTTTCAGATTAATAGGTGTAGCCCTACCACAAAAATAGCATACTGCTAAATAGTGAAAAAGAGGCCCTGGTAGGTAAATTTATTGGGCTAAAAATCTATTTTTCTAAGTTTAAATTTACCCATCTGCTTATCCTCAAACAGATTCTGAATACAGCTTTGCTGATAATACACTCTGTTCTAGTCCATTACTTGATTCAGTCACATGTTTAAAAATATTAGTACATTTCAGAATGTTGGTACTTTTATTACTCTAATTAAACAAGTACACTGTAGACCTTTATTCTTCCACTAAATAAAACAGGAGTTTAATTACAGTTCAAATTTTTATTTTTTTTTGGTAATGCTCTTCCTCAGCTTTTTAAATTAAAACTCTAGCATTAACTCTACAATTCTTAGTATTTAGGAAAAGCTCAGCTGCATTTTGATGAAGTAAATACCCAAGGTGTGCTGATTTATTAGGAAAGTGTATTGAAAGAAATGCATAGTTACTAAAAAAACCCATACTTATCAGGTGTAGATAACAGTAATAAAATCATTAGAATAGGATAGTCTTGAGGATTTGTATGATGGGTAGGAAGTAATTTCTTTTTTTTACTCATATCAGTTACTTATCAGCATGTTTAATCTTCAGCATCAGCCCCTGCTATGCAATTATACACCCTTACTTTCTTCATTGTCATTGCTCATGTTGTCCATGCAGAAGTTGGAAGTTTACTGAGCTTTCTACATGCTGTTGTCCTCACCCATATATTCTGTATAGGACAGAACATTAAAATGTTTGTTGTAATGAAAGAAAACAAAACCTGATTTTACAGTAGTTTCCATTCAATAGTTAAGAGTTCAAATATAGGGAGTTTTAATTTCAATTATTGTCAAAATATTTTATCATGGATATGCAGTTTAAAAACTCTTCTATTTTTGGAAGGGAGAGCTAAATTAACCTGCAAACTCAGTTAGAGTCACAAATTATATCTGCCAGATCTCAAGCACTTACCACTTCTCTCCCGACTAAACCTGTATATGCTCCTCGTTCACACAAATGTGGAGACACAAAAAAAATATGGGAACAAAACAAAACCCCAAACAAACAAACAAACCCAAACAAACAAAAAAATTAAAGTAGCTCTTCTTAACAAGCTGAACTCGATGAGAGACAGGCACTCAGCTCCCTTTAGGGAGGCTGACAAAGTTAGACTGAATGCCTAACTTCTGGTTATGCCTTTACAAGCCTTCCCCAAGAGTGAACTACTAAGGCCACACTGCAAGTCCAGAATATCTTCTTCCTCTTAAATTTACTTCCCCAGACAATTCTGCTTTTCACCTTCTATCTATTGGTGGTACGGGTGAGTGATAAGTGAATGATAAGTGTGACAAAGATGGACCAGCTGCTCTTAGTAGGAAGAGGCATCCTTATACTCAGAAAATTAGAACAAACTTTGTGTTACCTCTTTCTCTAAATTTATGTTAGAAGTATCCAGGTCAGTTATATCATCAGTGTATTTATTAATAAAACCTTTGCCTTTGAACATATATCTATGAAATATTGCAATGAGTTGTTAACCTTATACTCAAATGATTTATTGTGATGCCTACGATTGTTTTGGAGCCTTCTGAGATACATAGAGATATAGTCAGATTACTGTAAATCAAAGTAGGTACATGCTTTTATATAGTGATCTACTTATTCATGATTGAGATACAGTCACCTCAGGGGTGGGATGATATAGGATTATCATCACAAGCAATAGTAAAGCTATATTGACATGAATACTAGATATTGGTCTTGGTCAGATACATTGAGAAAAGGGTGTGTGGGGGGGTGTTCTATTATTATTGGTTATGGTGAGAGGAATCTAGCTGTGCAAAGCAGCTGATAATGTAGGGTATATAAATACAGCAATGAGTATATTGTTTTCCATTAACATGACTTTTGCACTACATCTCTAAATTTCTTGTTTTGGTTTTATTAGTGTTGCTCAACCCAGATGTGAATGTCACACCTAAAAATTTCATCTCTGGTACAAAAACTTCTGTTATTATCTGGATCAAAATCAGTTCCTAAGCAGCCAGATGGCCACCATTGCATTGCATAATTGAGATTATATTCGCTGTTCTGTATTGCATATTGGTATAAAAATGATGGGCTTGGAAGCATACGTTGCTTTGTTACTAAATCCACACACAGCACCTAATACCAATGGGAAAATGTCAGAGGCTCCCTTCTTTAGCAGGTCAGTTTTGTTATGCTTGCTTTTGAAATAAGCTGTCTTTTATGCACTGGGTACTTCATATATTTGAAGTCTCTAGACAACATTAGGCAATTTACTCTATAACGTTTCAATCAAGCCTGTGTTTTTTCAGAGAAGCAAAGAGTTAGACTGTGGTGGCAATGCTGAAGAGCTCCTTGCTCAGAGGAAATGGGACTTTATTTGTTAAGAACTTGCTACTCAAAATAATGTTGACTGCTGATTGCATCAGGGCTCCTGAAGCTATCTTTATAATTTGCTCTCATACGGTCTCTGTGTTACTGAAAACTGGATCAGTTTTCTCCTTTTACATTTACATTTATTTATCTCATTTGTTCAAGTTATTACAGGTACAATTTTACAACATCACTGTAGTTATTTCTGGGCATAAAAACCGATGCTAAGCTGCAGGTTTATTCTGAATGAGGATCTGCTGTGAAGCAAAGTTGAAGCAGCAAATTATTGTCTCACTTACTGTCTTGGATCAGTGGATGAATTTTAATCCATGGCTAAGCAGACAGTTAATTTGGTTGTTTCAGTGAGTGCAGCAACTGCTTGACTCCAGGCCAAGGATGCTTCAACTGAGGTCAGGACCACAGGCTTGGTGATGACACTTCCTATCTCTATGACTAAAAGTGAGAGTGATTCTGGAGCTTCTCTGTGTTGTAAAACAGATACCAGAATTTTAAATGTTTTAAGAGTATTTTTTTCACTGTCACTTGTTCAAATCCATTCCTGTGGAGAGCACATGTTAATGTTAAATCCACCCACTTGAAACCATTTGAAGACTTTAGTCCAGTTTCCAAAGGATAGGTACCAGTGTTAGCAATTTAATATGTCCTAATTGAGAAAAAAAAAAGTCAGAGCATACTTGAAGTCTCCAGTTCAGTCACTATTTTGCTATTATGCTTAACTTTGGTAGGACAGAGGTGTCACCTGTGTTGTACATCATCATCAGATGAGCTGAAACACTGTCTAAAAGCTGTCAACCTGCTGTGTTTCATAAACACTCAATTACCTAAAAAAAAACCAAACAAACTTTTTCTTTTCAAATAAATATCTTTAATACCCCTAAATTTGCAATGGGGTTGACTGAAAAATAAAGCAATGAAAACCAATAAGGAATGAAAAATCAAGGAGCTGATTCAAAAACCTGTATTTTAGTTGAAATTAAAAAGAACAGCAATAAATTAGATAAGGGATAAATCTTGCATAGCCATATAATATTTTACACATACATAGACATTTGTACACACTCAAAAGAGCATTGCAGACTTTATAAGCATTTAAAGCCAGTAGGAAGTGACAGAATGAGACATATTTATACTGCTCTTTTGTGCAGATGTTTTATCATACAGCCTTTGATTATACTATCACTTGGAGATGACCTGAAAGGAGGTTGTAACAAGGTGGGTGTCGGTCTCTTTTCCCAACTAGCAAGTGGTAAGACAAAAGGAAACAGCCTCAAGTTGAACCAGGGGAGATTTAGTTTGGACATTAGGAAAAATTTCTTCATTGAAAGGGTTATCAAGCCTTGGAACAGGCTGCCCAGAGAAAGTGGAGGAGTCACCTTCCCTGAAGGTATTTTAAAGATGTATGGACATGGCACTTAGGGTTCCTAGCGCTAGACTTGGCAGTATTAGGTTAATGGTTGGACACGATATCAAAGGTCTCTTCCAACCGAAATGATTCTATGATTCTGTGACCAAGAATTTTCCAGGAAAAACTGTTTTGCTCATAATTCAGACTATGCATTAAAAAATGTTTAGTTCTGAAGCTACAGGGAAGAATTAAAAAAAAAAAAATGGGAAAAGAGACTGTGGAGTAACTAAACGGCAAGTTGCTGTGGTGTAAGCATTGAATGGAAGTGTCCCAGATACCAAGTGCTTTCACCAGTAGAGATATGTATTTTGTTCTCTTCTGTGGCAGCACCTTACTTCTATGTTCTCTGATACCCTGGGCTTGTTCTGGCCCTTTTTTCCTCCTCTCCTTCCCCATTTTCATAAGTAAAAAGTTACTTTGGAAAGACAAGGCTTTTGTTTCATTCATTCTTAGCCCAATGGTGTATGAATACAATTTGACATGGCAGTAGGACTTTTCTCCCTGATCTTCTTCACAAGCACCCCTTTTGGCATTCGTAATAATATGTGGGCAAAGCTTTCTTCGGGAGTTAGTTTCCACTGTTAACCATACCTATGGGACTCTGTAGGTTTTATTTGGGGCACACAAATCTTAATGTGAACCCAACACTGCTGTTTTTCTCCTGTTCCTCTCCCCACCATGCAATAGTATCTGAGTGCTTAGAAAACTTGTTTTACAACCCAAACTTGACAGAATTAGGTCATCCTATCTTTTTCATAGAATCATAGAATGGTTAGAGTTGGAAGGGATTCTAAAGATCATCCAGTTCCAACCCCTCTGCCATGGGCAGGGACACCTCCCACTAGAGCAGGTTGCTCAAAGCCCCATCCAGCCTGGCCTTCAATACTTCCAGGGACAGGGCAACCTGTTCCAGTGCCTCCCCACCCTTAGAGGAAAGAATTTATTTCCGGTGTTTAATCTAAATCTCCCTTCTTCCAATTTAAAGCCATTATCCCTTGTCCTGTCACTACCCTTCCTGACAAAGATTCCCTCTCCAGCTCTTTTGTAGGTTCCCTTCAGATATGGGAAGGTTGCTATAATACCTTAACCCTGGAGCCTTCTCTTCTTCAGACTGAACAAGCCCAGCTCCCTCAGCCAGTCTTCATAGGAGAGGTGCTCCATCCCTCTGATCATCTTTGTGGCCCTCTGCTGGACCCATTCCAACAGTTCCACGTCCTTTCTATGTTGAAGACTCCAGAGCTGGACACAGTACTCCAGGTGGGGTCTTACAAAAGCAGAGTATAGGGGGAGAATCACCTTCCTCAACCTGCTGGCCATGCTTCTTTTAATGCAGCCCAGGATGCGGTTGGCTTTCTGGGCTGCCAGTGTGCATTGCCAGCTCATGTCAAGCTTCTCATCTACCATCACTCTCCAGTCCTTCTCCTCAGGGCTGCTCTCCAGCCATTCTCTGCCCAACCTGTATCTGTGCCTGGAATTTCTATGTCCCAGATGCAGGACCCTGCACTTGGCTTATTTGAACTTAATGCGATTTGCACTAGCCGACCTCTCAAGCCTATCCAGGTCCCTCTGGATGGCATCCCTTCTCTCCAGTGTTTCGATTGTGCCACCGAACTTGATGTCATAGGCAAACTTGCTTCAGATGCACTCTATCCCACTGTCCATGTCTCTGACAAAGATGTTAAATAGTATTGGTCCCAGTACCGACCCCAGAGGAACACCACTCCTTACTGGCCACCACTTGGACATTGAGCCATTGACCACAACCCGTTGAGTGCAGCCATCCAGCCAGTTCCTTATCCAGCAAGTGGTCCATCCATCAAATCTGTCTTTCCTGTTTTGAGACCAGAATGTCATGCTGTACAGCATCAAAAGCTTTGCATAAATCCAAGTAGATGACATCTGTTGCTCTGCCCTTGTCCACCAAGTTTGTGGCAGTATCATAAAAGGCCACCAAATTTGTCAGGCACGATTTGCCCTTAGTGAAGCCATGTTGGCTGTCTCCAATC